>JAQNCA010000010.1:5343375-5353628 GCA_029783725.1 Acanthurus tractus
CAGGGCAGGGCAGGGCAGGGCAGGGCAGGCAAATACACATCCATGCTAGTGATCACAACTCCTGTCAGTCTGAAATCAATACTTGAAGTGGGGGAGGAGAATGTGGAGATGCTTGGCACGAGCAGAGCCGGGAGATGCTTATGACTGATAGCTGGCTGCCAGGTTCCTCTATCAACCTTTGCAACGTTGACTCTGGGAAATGTGATCCTCTCTCCACTCCTCCTCTGTCTCTCCGTTTGTCTGGCAGTGAGTTGGGAGACTAGAGGGGTTGGGAGCAGGAGGAGAAGAAGAAGAAGGAGGAGGAGGAGTAGCACATCCTCCTGCAAGGACAAACTCCTGCTAGGACGTGAAAGTATGAGCAAACAGTGCACGGACATGTTTGAGGGTGAATGTATGCTTAGGTGATTGCAGTCTGAAGTCGACATGGAATGTGCAGCTCGGCCTTCACCTGTGTTCCGCTCCGGTGCTCCTGGCATCACTCTTTGATAAACCAGCGTCTAATCGGATTGCTGCGCAGTTATCTGCTAATCTAATGGCGCCTGGCCAGCCTCAAGATTTAGCTGACCATCACATCAAACCTCCCACTCCACCCCTGCAGTTCTTCGCCTCCTCCTTCCCATTTTTCTTCCTCTGCTATCTCACTTCATAGCTCTCGGTCTCGTAAACAACACTCCCTCCAGCTTTCACCTTGACCCCTCCATCCTCTGCACCACCTGCATTTTTTTTTTCTTTTTCATGCCCCCCCAACTTCTTTGTTTTTCCTTCCCTCATTTTAGAAAGTCAAAATAAACCCAACTACAAACACATGCTGTTTTTTTTTCCCTCTTTCCCCCACATCCTTAGCCAGACCTCCTTTCTCACTTCTTCACATCCAATCTTTTCCTTCTGTCCTCTGCTATATGATAGCAGGTAGCCCCATTGTGGTGCCATCGTGCGGGGTGTCAGCTGTGTTTTTTTTAAGCGACACAAACCCACACACACTCACCGAGACAAAATATTGTGGGTCTTTGGGTCTCTGGAGTCTGGAGTGTAAGAGGCAGGCAGGAAAGAGGCTGCACCACAGGGGCTGGAGTTGTTGCCAGCACTATGAATGCTTTATACAGTATAAACAAAAACACAAACACACACACACAGTCACACTCACACAGAGTATTGAATCCTCCTTACAGCCACGAGCAATGTAAACAAAGACGGGCGAATGGGGAAATGCGCACCTGTTTCCGTCACTTTAACACACAAGCACATATGCAGTGCCTGAGGGAGTTTTATCAACATCAGCATGAGGCGTCTGTGAATACGGTGTGAATACTAATTACCTGAGGTGACGGGGATGACTGACACGCATTGGATGTGCCTGCTCTGTTCTCCCCATTCACAAGATTCAGACGTTTTCCTGGAATACTTCCCTCTTTCCTCAGAACTCAAACTTCAATTGATAGCATGTGTGATCTTTGCTCCTGGGCAGTCACACCTCCAAACACAAACACACAGAACTAAGTAAATAAACGCTATCAGCTAAGTTCAAGTCGAGCATCTTTGCTCTCCACAATGCATTGTGAGAAAACGCCTGACCGGAGAGACGGGGGTGTTCTGTTTGCTGCCAGCAGACAGCCATGTCCTACTTTGCTCACTTTGTCCAGTTCTCTGCTTATAACGTCCTCGATGAGTCACTCAAGACTCAAAGTTTTATTTTCCCGCGGGGAAGCTGCACTGCATGGTTTCATTCTTAATTTGGTGTCCTCTTTGTCGTCTCTTATAAAAGTACTTTTAAGGGAAGAAAAAGAGAATGTTTTATACAAGAGTGTACAAGAAATGATAATATGGGAGGGATTTTATGTTTAAAGTTGGACTTTCCTCATCATTAAGTCAAACGGCTATTTTAGCCCTAATGTTTGCATATGTATTTATACTCAGCGTTAGGTGAGAGAAGGGAACTTCTGCTAATTTGGTTCCTAATCTGTAATCTCTCTGCATGGACGGACAACTACGGAAAAGTGTGTGTGTGTGACTTGAATAAAACCATGAGAACCAATGGAGAAAAAATAGAGAAGCGAAATTTGGCAGAGAAATAAAATTCCCTCAAACGAGCACATGTTCAGTCACCGCCATGTTCTTTCATAAGCTTCTGCTCAAAATATGAGAAAAACAAAGAAGGAAAGCAAATAAAAAACACAATCCCACCGTAACAATGAAACTGAGGTTTTAATGTCAAATATTTGGGATTTTGTTTCAAATGACTAGAAATAGTTATAATAAATAGAACTAAACCCACAGTGTAGCTGATGTACTTTGGTGGTTGTCTCTCAATCAAGAGAAAACAACACACAACAATGGGTCTTTAAGAAAAGAGAAATAAAAATGTAGGTACTGATAATTTATTTAATTGGTTGCTTGAACGCAGGTTTGCACATTAAATCAATCACACACAGATACACACATATACATGGTTCAAAACAACCCCTGCGACTGACGGTCTCAATCCTCCGGACACACACACTTCACACACACAGTTTTTTTGTGTTTTGTTTGACGAACCATTTATTACACTTCATTTCAAGATTGCGCATTACACCCGCCAAACACGCACCGTTTATCTCTCAAGTCTCTGTGGGCAAACAGGGTCCACCCAGTCCTGACACAGGTAGTGTTTTTCTATTTGAAACGACTCGGGTCACATAAGGCCGAGAAGACGGAGGAACATTGCAGAGGTTTCACTCAAGCGTGAACATGCAAAATGTATGGCTTCACATTTTCACTCTCTCGCCTCATCTGTGTCTCACCTCCCCGTCTCTCTCTCTCTCTCTCTCTCTCTCTGCATCCTCCGGCTTCGTGACTGGGCTGTTGGGAGAAGACTGCAGTCCCCGCCGGTCAGGCTTACTGCCAACTGAAGGTGCTAATGGCTGTTAGCTGTAGAACAGACAGTGCCCTCTCAGTTCTTCTATTTCTTCATCACCATCCCTCTGCCTTTTCGTACTTCTCACCATTTCCTGACTGGCTCTCTCCTCCTCCTCCTCCTCCTCCTCCTCCTCCTCCCTGTTCTTTGCTGAGCAGCTTTGAACAGAGCAATCTGACTATTGATCTGTATGTTATTCCCTTGCTGCTGGTCCAGCATGGGGTATTTAACAACCATGCCAAGACAAATAAGCAGGACACAATAAGCAGTCTGTTCAAACACTCCCACCAGCATTCATTAACACAATCAACAAGTTTCCTCTGAGTCCATTTCCTTCTTAAACATGTGAGTTATAAGGTATCTCTGACTCATATATTTCCCTCAGAATGAGCAGTGCTGAGGTGTTCATGATGAACCGTTACTCACCAAGCTCACTCGTTTTCCTAACAGTTTGATTTAATCTAATTAATAGTTGCTTTTTTTTTCATTTTACACTTATATGTTTTTTTTATCATTATATATGTAAAGATGTTAATATAAAATATCTGCTTCTTTCAAAAGTTCTGGCTATATTTTAATCTTTAAAAGTCCTAATTATGATTCTTATTCATAATCACAAGTTGCCAAGCGTGAAGTGGATCATAGTTATTCAACATTTCCACTCATGCAATACTTTCGTTTAAACCTTAACCAGCTGAAAAGCCGTGAATGTGACGGAAATAATGCTCTAAGAAAGGTCGTTTCTTTTTGTTGGGATCACTTGGGGAGCTCTGAATGAGCTAAATTGAAAGTCTTGTGTTTATTTTAGTACCATACTGTGTGCCACCCACACCTCTCAGCACCCGCCAACCTGCTGACAATCAGAGCTCCACGCTGACCTTAATTCTCCCTGATTACCGAATCGACTTGCCTGTTGCATGAGTGTCTGACCTTTTCCTGCAATCATACAATCATGCATTCAAAAGTTACACTTGCTCATGTGCGCACACCAACGCTGCCAATACAAACACACACACACACACACACACACACGCTTACAAGCACACAATAAAACTGGATTGCAGACTGGTGAACAGTCTTTCTCTCTCTCTCTTCCTCCTCCTCTACACCTCTGCATTCATCTAAAAAAGGCTCACGACACAAAAGGGCTCCTCTCACACACAAGGCTGTTGACAACTGGGTCACCCTGTGCTGAGAATTTGTACCCACTTATTCAGACTGACCTGTTCAGGCTAATTGGAATCTAACATTATGCAATGGCATTAATAAGGTGCCCACATAAAACGCACGCCTTGGCATTGGGAACTTATTTAACAGGTAATTTGGCGTGTTTCCTCCCATTTAATGCAAATTGCATGTTCTGTTCAGTTTTAAGATTGCATTTGCTTCCAGGCAGCTATTAGTGTCCTCTAATTTCAATACAATATGAGAAAGAGGCACTTTTGAATGTAATTGTGACATTATCTCGCTGCGTTACAGCTGTTCAAAGGACGGATGGTTTTAAAAACTCCTCTTTGAGGATGCATTCAAGTACTGAGGGAACAGAAATCCTTCATTTCAAGACATCAAAGTTAGATACGAAACAGCAACAATTTTTGTTGAAAAAACCAATCAGACCCTGGTTATGCGATTCATTCATTATTGATTTTTTGGAAATAATTGACCTTCTTTTTTTCAAAACTATCAGGGGTCAGAGTTTCTTTGATCAGGTCAAGCAGAGAATCCTGCAGTGGCAACCAAAGGAGATCTAGCAAGCAGCATTTTAGATATTTCTTAAAATGGAGTAAACCAGTAAATATCGCAAATGCTTTTAAGATAAATCAGTTCTAAATTACAAAAACCCTTAATGGTGTTCTGGGGGGGAATGAGATGGGATTTACTACATGGATTTTACTGCTCTGAAAGAATGTGGGCTTCTCACCACTTGCTTTGTCACTGACTTTTATCGACTCTCTCCTGACTAATTTTTCCTCTTGCTGCGAGGGAAAAAGGTGTTTGCTTCTCAGTGAGAGGCTCAGCTGGAGTTGCAGCAATCTTACAGGCAGATATAAAAATGAGGTGGTGGAAATTATGTTCATTCCACTTCAGGCAACTGTAGCACTCATGTTAAGACAATGGACGCAGTGGTGCTGGTAGGTTGCAATTGAGTCAAATATTTTTAAACTTTGCTTTTACTTGATGCATAGAAAATCAATGCAAATCCTACACATTTTGGTGCAATGTACCCTACTTTTATTGTTTGGGTTGCACTGATATTAGGGGGCAAAACACAAGTTGACTTTCATCATGAAGCAGTCACAGGAAATGCAATGTGTCAGAGAGTTTTGTGAGTTTCACTGTAAACATTCATCAAAAATGCATCTACAAAACAAGACAAGGGCCGTGCTCAGCATATTTTCACAGCAGATAAGTGTAAAAAGTTGAAAAGGGCGAATAAAACATGAAAGAGCGGCAAGCTGTGAGCTGCTGGATGAACAGCTCCAGGCAAAAAGCTCTTTGCATTGTCATTTAGCTAAGCAACCATCTGAACTCTTTTCAGATTGTTCCTTAAAAGATAAGACCAAATTTTTCTGAGGGATTAGGTTTAAAGAACTTGGGTCTTTTAATGGATCTAAAATAACATGAATTTGAACCTTTCTTCGCTTACATCAATAAAACCAACATCAATGAACTCCCCCTCTGTCATCGTGGCTTCTAACTTTCCCCCTCTCTTATTTTCCCAGCTCTGGGCTAGAGCTCATTGCACAGTATCACATTTCACACTGTAAAGTCCAGATCTAGCTCTCTCAGGACCTCTACACACGCAATGCAAAGAACACAAATAAAATCCCTCATGATCAGAAAGGCCCAGCTTGCTTCCCCTTCACACACAAACTGTGTACTTTCAGAGAGAACATAAATATACAAACTGATATGCAGAACATTCATGAGGCCTGCTGGACCAGAGCCACAAAGTAGATAAAAAGCTGGGATCACATTAGATCCTGTTCCTAATCCTTCAATCCCCAAACTCATATCTTATATATTCTTAAGGCTGACTGACAGCTTTCTCTCCGACTACACACATACGGTCCAGCACTGCGGCGCACATACACAGACCATCTCGATATGCATATGGCACAGAAGCTATGAACACAAAAATGCATAATTTCCTCTTTAAAAGGAAAACACACTTGTACAACATCAGACTGATTTAGTGAAATATTTAAAGAGATAAGTGTCAATAATGTCTTTCGCTGCAGGGAAGCGAACTGACGCTCACAGCAAAATTTAGCTCTTTTTGTGCGTCTAAATGTGTGTGTTTACAGCACCAGTGGAATGTTTTGAGTGACATGCCTGTGCTTGCAGTGCAACCTGCACAAAGACACCTGAGGGGCGGCATGTATGAGGACACAGTGGCAGCTAATAACAAAGTCAGATCAACATCTTTTCAACAGACTAGGCAGATGTTAACATCTGTGCGAGATGTGGTATCACGTCGTTCATGGAAAATATGAAAAGCAATGCGTCCCGTGGAGGTGTGGTAGTTTTAGAACAGCTCATCAATAGAAATGCACATGATATTTCTTTTTGTGTGTGGGAAGCCGTTATAAGAACTGGAAAATGAATGTCTTGAAAAAAAAAAATATTCCGATATGAAATGCATAATTGCACAAGCTTAAACTAAATGACCTTTCGCTCTTGCATTACTATTTCCTGGGCTGATTCAAACCACATGTCGAGGTACATGTTCAACGACACAAAATGGCATAAGTTCAATCACCAAATCAAACACCACAATTAAAATGTACGTCACGTCTCCATCCTCATGTGCTCACAACCCACAGTTTCCTCATCTTATGCCATCTGTGCCAGGGCATAAAGAAAAATGACACCATCTGTGCATCCCTGGCACGCACAGCATATTATAAATCACCGTTGTTAAAGATGCACTGTACAGTATAGCTCAGAAGACAACAAACCCCTCGATGCAATCTGGTTCATTTTCTTCATGAACATTCGTGTGGCACTTCATTCACCACTGAGACGCTAGAGCATGTTACTGAATGTAGATAAGGTTAGAAGTTCATTACATCGCAGTCATCTTTGTGCTTAAAATGCACCCTTGGCCAAACAATTTCTGTGTAATGTTGTCTGTATGATGGATGGTGCATTATCCACTTTTGTATGAGGATTTTGCGACACACTGAATCCATACATAAACATGAGAAAAAGCCTTAAGCTATTATTCATCTCTAATTGTTTGTACCTTGGCCAGGCACTGCTATGAGTTGGTCTGGTAACTTGATGATGTTTGAAGGTATAATGTTTGCATGCTACTCAACCAGATTAAAGTTTGAACATCTGCTCATAAGCAGGAAACATGAAGAAAGCTAAGGTTTGATTACCTCAGATGGTATTTTGCCTACTTTTAGTCACATTAAAAAAAGAAAGGACCACAAATCGTACCAAACACTTACATTAACTTGAGTAATGACCCAAAAAAGTACCATGTTGAGGTTTGACCCCCAGCACTTCGATTAAGGTGACTGAAATCTGCAAACTGCTCATAAGATAATCTCATTATGCAGCTTATCAGCAACAACTTAGAAACACAGAAGGCTTCTGCGATCTACTTTGAAGAAACAGTGCTTTGTGTTGTTCAGCTCAGAACGGCTGAATTTAAGATCAAGCCCATAATCCCACAGTGTAATGTAAAACAAGCTGTGGTCTGTGGTTGGCGAAGTCTTGAAATGGTGCGAGGTGAGACAGAACGTAAGAGTGAAAAAATGCGACAAAAAAAACTAAAGCAAACACTGGCATCCATACTCACAAGGACAAAAATATTTGAAACCGAACAGCATAAGAAAGCCAATGTTTTTTTCAGCAGCTCCCTTAAAATTTATGGAAGCTCAAACCTCCAAACACAACCTTATACCGTTGCATAACCATGGTTTATTGACCTGTTGTGAAATAAAGCACAACAAACTGTCACTAATGATCGATATTCTTTGGTTTCTTTTCCTGCATGAGAATTTTTTGTCGCTCATGATGAGAGGTGACGAAACACAAAACAAAGGCTCAACAAGCTAGGACAAGATATAGTCACAATATTTAAGTCACGACACAATTTTATTGCAGTTGTAATCATATTCCAATATTCTGAGAAGTAAGATAACTAAATTTTAGTTTATTACCCTTTTGACAACTGCAATTATGTCAGCAAAGAAACACTTTATCAACGTTGCTTTTATCTTTTTAGATAAAATTTCACATCAATTAATCTTCACTTAGATCATCAGTCATTGTTATTGCAGCAGGATGGGACTGTCAAGCAGATACAGTCATAAAAACGTACCAATCCCCACTGACCTTGACCCCTGCTGGCCTCACAAGAAAAAAAAAAACTCTAAAATGTACTGAAAAAGCAATACTTTTCCTATTTTAGCTTCAAAAAGTTTCATTTGTTTTGAAATTTTAATACTTTGTGTAATAAAAGATTGATACTTGAGGCTTTTTATCAATACAATATTGATGATCATGTCTGAAACACTCTGCAGTTGGCATGCTAATTATTGCCTGCATGTCTATATATACATGCATGTGTCAGGTTGAGAGAAAATCAAGCTGCGTTCACGACAGCTCGACTTTAATGTGAGTGCTCTCAGACCACATACACATACACACACAGTATGCTGTACCACCTAATAATATCAACGATATCTCACCAGCCCCCACCAGTCACAAGGTCAGATGGCCAGGAGTTGCAACACTTCCTTCCTCCTGCATTTTTCCGGCCTTAGTTTCACTTAGTAGTTTCCCGCATTTTAATGGATTCTCTCAGGAAGCAGTCCTGCAAGCTTTAACCTTCTGTCACAATTATTTCTCTGTGAGGACTCCCCTTCTGTTTCAGTCAGAAAAAGCTGTTTGCGCTTTCCAAAACTGCTGCGAAACCAACTATTTACATTCACCACTGTCACTTCTAATATCAGAGCTTTTGCCACGTAGAAGGACCGTACACATGCGCGAAGACACACTCGTTCTCTCCCGGTTCTGATCTCATTCATGGAGATAACTCCGCCAGACCACCCTGGGCAGCAGGAGGAGGAGGAGGAGCAGGAATAGAAGAATGAAACGGTGCGGACGTGAAGACAGCACGCTCCCTGCGGCATTTCAAACCTAACAGATTGTCTGTCTGAGTAAATAAAGCGAGGCCGATGAGGACTTGGCGCTGGTATTACCTGTTACCATCCTTTTCTGCTCTTTTTAATTAAGTTGCGTAATGAAAGGGACCCGAAGACACAGAGCTGGCTCCGTGTCCTGCGTTTCCTTCCCATCAGTGGGATTACCTGGGGAAAACCTGGGACTCACGCTCAAGTCTGTAATAAAACAGGATGGGAAACTTGAGGCAGGAGTGCTCCACATTGTGACAGAAAAGGTGGGAGGATTAGAGCAACACTAGATTAATCTTGACTCTCCTGAATTGCCTGGAAAGTCCAAACCATTTCGAGTCTCACTTTAGCATGCACAAACAATGTGGACTGTGGAGGTTTCACACATAAATTGCTTTCAAATGACAGTGCTGAAAAAAAAAAATGAGCCTGCAACTTTTGTTTTGATGATTGCAAACAGTTTCATCATCCTTAGTCACACCATACTCATCTGAGTGTACTGTAACATTTCCTTCCTGTCACGCTGTATGGTAAATAGAAAAGAAAGTGTGATTAAGAGGAGGGGCCATATGTTCTACAGGCAGTAAAAAACATGTCAGAGCAAAACCAGGTGGAGCAGCTTTCACAGACATATTATCCTGTGCATCCATCATACTCATGTCCTCCAGCCTTGGAAATGCCCAGCTTGAAAAATCTGAGTATTACGAATCCTGTATCCTTATAATAACAACCGTTATTCTCGAACACACTCAACAACACACTCTGTGATGTCATCAAATGATAGATAAACTGCATTTATTTAGTGCGTTCCCAGTCTAATCGTTTCACATATCGACAGCCACACTCACACTCACACACATTTGCACTCAAATGGCAAGTTTATCAAAATAAAATGCCAAATTGCTCATCAGAATCATCCACACATGGATGGAACCGTCATCACCCAGAGGAATCACCCAAAAACACACCCTGGTGGTGGCGTCCAATCACATCAATTGCTCTTCTTTGAAAAACTCCCTTTGTCTCTGCACGATTTAACATTGAGGCTTCAGACTAATTATCCTTCGACAAACTTAAGAAAGATGAAGGATTAAGAGGCATCTTTTGACAGCCCCACCCTGCGAAACAGACGGATGGCCACAAGGACAACAGGAGCTCTGTTAGTGTGTGTGTGTGTGTGTGTGTGTGTGTGTGTGTGTGTGTGTGTG
>JAQNCA010000010.1:5386462-5415237 GCA_029783725.1 Acanthurus tractus
CACACACAGACTGCTGCATAGCGACTCACCAGAGCTGGCCCTCTATCCACTGGGACAGATAATGTCGCACCTCGATGGGGAAGTGCTGTCCATACAGGGACTGCATCTGGTGCAAGGCATCTCCCTGGAGCTGCTGGGCCTGGATCCACACTGCCATCTTCGACACCCTGAAGTTGAAAACAAGGTCACTTATTACGTAGAGAGGTTAAAGAATAGAGGAAGCTGATGAGAAAAAAGAAATCATTTAAGGTAACATAACTAGAAGTAATTGTGAAAGTTTCACTTTCAGTTGACAGCGTGTCCTCTAACCTCTTTCCTGAACAACAACTCTAACTTGGCTTTGAATGTTTTTCGCTCTGAATTTCTCCACAGCTAAAGCGATGTGCATGTGACTGCAACGAGTTTGGAGGCTGATGTCTTTTATCGCCCTCTCAAAACAAAAAGGAAAAGAAAATTGCAGGAATCCAGGTTGTAAAAGTTTATGTGCAAAAAAGTCCTTTTTAAGACAAAAACTGCGTGGAGGCCAGACCTGGATTCTATTAGAGTTTAGAGCATCATTAGCAGCTCTGCAATGATCTTTATTAGATTGGGCCAAGATTGTGCTCCAGCAAACCCATTCTACTTTATACCTGTTATTGTGCTACTTAACAAACACTTTGGTTGGTCCTCACCCCGTCTTTTTCTCTTGTGATGTTAAAAGAGAACATTCAGTTTGAAAATAAAGACCATAAACAAACAAGGTTACATGAAAATCAGTCCAGTCTGATATTTTTCTTCATTGTAGAAGACGAAGAAACTTCATTCTGCCTGAGACACCTTTAGTCGCAGTCTTTAGTATTTTATCATGTGTTAGTGCTTCCCTTTAATTCCTATAAAAAACTGTTTTAAAATGTGTCACTTGAATTTATTAAAGAGTCAACTTAACAAAACCTTTTATACAAAAAACAAAAGAAGCTAAAAGTGGTTTAATAGTTAGCCAAAGCCAATTATCTCCAGCCAACAGTTTTTTTTTCATTCCCTTGTTGTCAATGAAAAAACTTTGTCTATTGTTTTGTCTGAAATTGAGGTGCTATTATTACAAAAACTACCACTTTCAAAAGATAAATTAGCCTCTGTTCTTACTCTGATGTCCGTGCTCAGTGTAAGAACGGAGAGTCGGACAGCAGAACGAGGGGTTAACAAACAATCAACTGTGAGGCTTTAAATAAAAGGTTTTGGCTGAGAGAGAAAGAGTCACCACCACTTTGAAAGTAGTAAAAAGGCACCGCCCAAAACTGTGACTTCAATAAATCCACAATGAACTGGGCAGAACCCCCATCACTATAAACTTACAGAGTAAAGATCTGATGAAACGAAACCTGCAGTTGTTTCTAGTTTCCTTTTTGACTTCAGCTTTAATTCATGGTGATTGAACTGGTTGTGTTTCTTTCTTTTTCTTTTTTCTAACATGTCGAGGGCTTCAACGGGAGCCGGCAGCTTCGCACCGAGCGTCGTGAGCACTGTCTTGTTTGGGAGAACTCTGTGTTAGGTCAATGCTACTTGTTTCCAGTCAGCACACCCACTCAATCTTCTCAAAAGTGGCACAGTCACTGTCAGTAAAAGACTGAGCGATATGAGTACGCGGGAAGTTTGTGGTGTGTGCGCGTATGTGTGTGTATTGGTAGGTGATTGTGGTGTCAGTGGTTCTTCTTGCTTATTGTGTGCATATTTTGTGTATCTATGTGTGTGTGTGTGATTTACACAAAATATGCACACAGCATCCCATCGTACACGTTTACAAAAGACCAAAATACAAAGTTAGTCTCTTTTTCATTTTCTCTCCCTGACTTGTTTTCTTAATCAAACCTCTAGGTTGCAACATTTCCACGCTGCTCAACCAGGAGAGGTTTCCTTTATTTTTCCTTCCTTAAGAACAAAAGCTGGTCAGCAGTTGAAGTTTGCACTGATTTGAGATGGTGCAACTTCTAACTCTGCCCGTTTGTATACGTCTGTCCTTCGATTTACTCACTGACTACTTCACCCCATCCCTCTTTACGCATGATGAATGTATTGCTGTCGACCCATGGAAGAGCTGTGTCGAGTCTGAGCTTTTGAGATCTATAGGTTATGCAATATAACTGTAGAGCTATACATTCAAGAACTGAAATGAGCTGTTCTCTGTAAATCTCGAAGCAGCAATAAAAATTTAAATCATGCCGAGCAATAAGTTGCAGACAGACATGTTTTAAATGGCCCCTGCACTCGTTGCATGACCAGGGTTTTATTTATGGCGGAGCATGCAGGAGGAGGCTGTAGATTGATACCGGCACCTGCATGATTGGATCCAACACCTCACTAAGTTATCTGTTCTGGCTGTTTTATTTTTATCCATTAACATTTCACATAAATTGCCTGTTTGGCTATTTTGTAAGCTGTTTCAATCTGATTTCACAAAGAGAGAGAGAGCAAAAGAGACGCGTCAGGTGACGCCTGAAGAGTTTTTGCACGTCACGCAAGCTAATATTAGCAACTGTGATTTGAGTCAGGATATTTCACCAAGCGTCTGCAACGAGGAAGAAGTTGGAAGGAAGTAGGTAAGAAGATTTTGGTGTGCTACGTGACTTTTTTCTCTCCCTCTGACCCGCTGGAACAGCACGCTCACTGTATTACAGGACCTCATGATTTATAAATTGAGTACTGTGCATAACAAACAGGAAGCCTCTTCCCTGCACAAAAAAGAAACCGCTTCCAATTGAAGAGGATCCCATGACTTTACAAATGACCTTCAGTCATCTGTCTAATGACGCCATGAACCAGCTGGAAAGTAAATCAATTTAATGGAAAAATCCAGAACCTTGGTGCAAACATCTCCTCACATCAGATCACCTGGCAAAGCGCGCGTCCCTTTCATGGCTCAAATAATCCCTCATAGAGAATGTCCATAAGCACACAGGTTCACCTTCTATACTAGTGCCTACATGAAATGAGCTCACAAAGATAATTCCTCTTCTTTTGGTGTTTGCGTTTATAGACACTAATCCTGTCAGCCTGTGCTGAAGGTCCTGCACTTACATCGGTCTGAATGTGTCCTGAACCTCCTGTCTTTAACCTTGTAGCTTGTTCTTATCCACTTAAGACTTCAGACTTGAGCACAGACTTTAGAGAGCTGTCACAAATTAATGCAGCTGTGATAGCATTCTGTTAGTATTTCTTGGAGCTGCGCAGCTCTCCGAGGAACAAAACCTTTGTTCCATAAATCCCGACAGACGGCTTCAATAAACTCTGGGCTGAAATCACACCGACTGCACTTGGCAGATGATTTTAAAGGACTTGTAAATGTCACAATTAAGGGAATTTTGTCTGCGTTGATCTATTATAAAGGACATTAGGCTGTCATCGTTCTAGACCAGTCATTAATTTTATATACTGTTATTGCTATTTTCTAAGAATGATGCCAAACAACTTCAGAACTGCAGCCTTGAAGTTTACATCTGCAATTTTTTTTGTTAAAATATGGTATATATATATTTTTTATATTCATTTGAGATGCTCTTTCTGCTGTTACTGACAAATGTCTACCAGGTGTATCGTGTCACACCTGTCCGGACTGACAAAGCAATTAATGTGGAATTTAACGAAATCAGTCGTTAAGTCACCTTGTTGGTTGATAATACCTTTGTTGTCGGAAACAGTGGTGTTAAGACTCACAAACACAGCATGATATGTTCAGTTATCCTCGCTGCTGTGTGATCATGCAGATTAATTTCAGGCTGTGTGTGTGTGATAAACAGAGGCATGTTCACAGAATGTTTTCAAAAGGCAGTTAAGCGATCTTCAAATGAGTAATGTGCACATGTTTTATCTATGAGGGCATCAGCAGCGAGCATTAACACTTTTACTATCAGCTGATTGGAGGAGGAACTGAACAGGAAGAGCAACCTTTGCTACCACCTCTTTTTGTGACACCCATTCTGGGTTAAGGACTGTCTTTCTGTACCATCCTGTATTACACAAATAGGCACAAAGAGCATGCTGGGAGCTAAACCTTTAAACTGTGTCTTGTTGTTCTGCCAAAAGACAGTGGGGCAAACATTTTTTTTTTTTTTTGTTTTTTTTTTTTTTTTACTGTCCTGTCTATCACTTTAAAAGCTCTTTGAGGTGGAGGCTTCAGGAAGTGACTGCCCACCATTAGCGCCTCCGTTCACACCTCCAGCAGGAAAATGAGATGCTTCCCTGGTGCTGTTTCACTCTGACTTACCGCAACATACAAAACCCTCAGAAATAACCTGAGATAAACTGTGAAAAGTGAATAAGTGAATATTCTTCTTTTTTTTAGTCTGTTTTCTCCATTTACAAGGAACTCTAAACAATGTCACGTTATCCATTTAAACAACAGAATAACTTAACTGCGAATGAAAAGAAGAGAAGATCCACCTTACCTCTTGCCTTCAGCTGTGTTACCATGTAACAGCAGGAAACTCTAAAGAGGAGCACCACAAACCTGAGACAGACAGAGAGAGCGAAGGAGAGAGAGATAAAGAGAGAGAGAAAGAGTGAGAGAGAGAGAGAGATAGAGAGACAGAGAGAGAGAGAAAGCGAAAGGAGGAAGTGAGTCAACCCTGGGTGCCTCTGAGGAAGCTATCTTTTTTCATAAGGACAAGAGCATTAACAAAAAACATGAGAGGTTGAAAGGGAAAGTCCAATGAACAGATTTTGTTCATTCCAGTTGTCTTGGACACGTCAACATTAAAAGGTAATTCATAAAACTTCCCAAGACTGAAAAGTACACAAGCAGAACTCTCTCAGTGATGCTAAGTATTGATCCTTAGATGCTATTTTTTTGTGGGCAAAAAGCAGCACACCAAACCAAGCTGTCAGCAATGTGGACTGAAAGGTACTTTTAATGTTATAGCTGGGGCTGCCCCCTGAAGCTCAATGAATCAAGACCTCCAGTTGTACACAGAGCGATGCAGGAGCAACAGCATTGCAGGCTGTAAACTTTGCAAGCCAAACTTTCAAAATTACCACAAACTGTGAGCCAATTTAAATATCCTTAGTCAGCAAACACTGGAGTTCAGATGTCACAGGGAGGGAGTTTTGTGTGTGTGTGTGTGTGTGTGTGCCTGAGGAGAGCTAAATTGGCCCCCTGCTAAATGAAGTCAAGTGATGCTCAATTTAAGGCCCAAAACACATTGAGAGCAGTCATCAGAGTTACAGTTGGCTGATCTGACGCACATTTCTCCAGAAATGATTGTTAACGAAGTTAGCTTAACTGCTATGACGACAGACACAGCGTGTCATCAGGCCTCTTTCTGACTGTGCAGAAATCTGGTGCTTTCACACCACAAACCTGAGTTTCACAACACGGAGCAAATTGTCGCAATATTGTATAGGAAAATCATCCAATTCAACGGACAGAATTCTTAGTTGGATGACTTTGCACTCACATAGTGACACATTAAAAATAGGTCTTGCAGGGTAATAAACACATGCGGTCAGACCACTGGACAGGCTGACCATGGCACAGTCAACAGTATGGCCAGAATAGCTACAGCTTGAGAATAGCTTAAGTGAGCATGACCACAGCAAGTTCAGTATCAGTCTAAGACTCAGGTGTCCGTCTTAACAAAATTAATATTTCTCTCACCCGCAAAATTAGCTGGTTTCCTGAGTGGCCATATTTTACAACACGGATGTACTGTTTTGGTGTTTACATGAGAAACCGAATTGAGTAAAAAACGGATGTAAGCCGTCAGGTTTAGGGGCCATAAAAGTAGAGTCAATATGAACTTTCTGCCACCAGAACCTTACTGTGTGATTGATTATTTCAGAGGGGAACTGTGTTGATTTTACACATCAAGTTCTATTTCAATCTTTTAGACAGAACCCCTAAATATGCGAGGAGGCTGTAAAAACCTTGTCTGCCTCCAGAGGGAGCTCCATTTAATGTCATTTGAGGCTATGCGCTTGGGGCTTCGAACTACAAATTGGGAAATGTAAAACATCTGTGTCGCATTTAGACCTCTGCAGCTCCCTCCTCATCCCCGCTCGCGACTGCGGCTCAAGCAACATCAACTGCTACCAGCAAAACACACGCTCGTCTCCCAAGTGAACAACCAGTGGTCAAGTCCCACCAGGTTTAGACATGGAAGAAGAACGCATTAAAAAAATAAAATAACAAAGGATGACATCTCTCACTCTGCTACAACGATTATGATTGTCATCACGTTACAAGATCCGAGCACTGACCTCGGTGAATAGAGCTCATCGCCAAAACCAAAAGAACCGACGGCCAAATATACAAATACAAAAGCCAAGTTGTATCATGTAGTTTTCCTGTAAGTGTTGTCCGCTAATACCTTGTTTTTGTCTCTTTCACAGAATTGCTCTTGGAAAAACTAGATTGATTCACCGTGGACTATGTCCAGTTGAAAACCGATAGCATACAGACCCACTTTATGATCAAGAACAAATACCTTCTTTGCAATAACTCTTGCATTTCGGCAGCTGCGCTTGTTTTCGGGAGACAGTGAGAGTGTTTGGCCTGATGATGAGGCTGGAAAGTGTCATGGCAGCCGCATTAACTTTTGAACTAAAGCCTGACAGAGAGTCATGACTGTTTGCTCAAAAGGTGGGCTTATCTTCAACAATACAGCTCTGATTTCTGTCTGGACCCTGAAGAAGCAGAACAGCAGCAACCCATATGCTGGCAAGAGTCTCCATGCAAACATGTGAGAATCTTTATTTTACTGTCTGGATCTTTCCTCCCTGACTCGGTCCTGCTTGTTTGTTAAATCTCACACTCTTTTCACCCAGAAATGACCGATGAGCAGATTCATCTAACAGTTGCATCAGGAATTTGCCAGGGTCCCGTGTGTGTGTGTCTCATTTTGCAGATGAAAAGCTAATCGACATGACATACCATTGAAGCTATTACTTCTTCAGCACTGATCCACCGACTGAAACCAAACACATCAGCACACCTGTGTCTCACCTCAAACCAAACTACTGGTTCCACCAAAGATAGGTGCTGATTACTAGAAAGAAAATCCTTTTTCAATATCTTCCCTTGAGAAGTGATTGCCAATTGATGTCATGTGTGTTTTAATCAACAGAGATACTAGAAATTAGCACGGATGTTTACTGCGGGTCATTATTGACGTCACGTCGATGATTACTTCCCATGAAAGAACTATGAAGCACTGTTGGCTCGGTTTTCTGGAAACACACTGATGATACTTGAGAAGAGAAGCCTCTTAGAGAAGAGAAACCTCTCAAGTAGACAGAGGAGATTATTATCTCAGCTGGACAACTAACACATCTCCACACTGCCTCAGGAGACAAGTATGGGCAAATATAGTGCGATCACACTGAGAAGCGCTGCAGGATTTCGTTTTTTGCTGTTATATTTGGTTTGCAACACATTTTAAGGTGTCGCTTGTATTTGCTTGATTCCTTGCTTGAGCATATGCATAACCAGACAGACACACACACACACACACACACACACACATACACACACACACTTGACTTTCAGCTTGGCCCACTCTTCACTCTTCATATCTTCATCCCTGGCTCGCACTTCATCACTTATCAAACTCTTTTATCTTTATTGCCATTCTCTTTTAACTCGGTGAGAAAGACCTTGGCTCCAACTCCAAAGCCGTTCTAACATTTATGCATACTTTTTGTTTTCCAATTTGAATTTACTTCAAACTGCACTGCCAACACATTTTTCCTCTCCTCCTTCTCCTTCTCTCTCTCTCTCTCTCAGACACACATCAACACTGGATACTGCAGCTAAACCAATTCAACACCATGGTAACACCACCAGACTCTAATTTCAGTCTACTGATGAATTGCCAGTTAAGTGAATGAATCCACATTGGCTTTCACTGTTCGGTTCTACTCTCTCAGATACCAAACAACACACAGTTTCAACATCAATTTAAAACAAAATCATTCTTCTCCCTCAGTCTCTTCACACAACACTGGCAAGGATGCCAGGAACAACTACACTGGTTTTCATTTACACCAACTGTGCAAAGTCGTGGCAAACGGCTGAGAATGGCTGCTGGATAAGAAATCAGGGGAATGTGTTCCAGATAGATCCAGTTACGCAACTGTTAAAAACAAACAAATCAAAACTGTGTCCTAACCCAGCTGAACAGGGACCTCCATACAGCCCAGAGCGGCTAATTTCAAGTCTTTCTGATGATCTATCTACTACTAATTGTGCAAGTAAAAAGCCTTAATACCTAGCAAAACAACATGAATTAAAATGTAGGTGCTGACTCTTTCATCCAACCCAATTCACTCGATATATTACATACCAAACAATAAACTCAATATGCACCTTTTTCAATTGGAGAGAACCAGAGTCAAACCGAGTCTGTCTCTCTCAGGTTGTGGAGTATTTTATCTTGAGCATTTAACTTGTTGTTGTTGTTCTTGAAATAAATGAAAAATTCACATTTCACAACGGCAGAGCTGTTTTTAGTAACTTAAATGGACACTAAATCTTCACTCAATTTGACCGCCTCAGAGGCCTCAGACTTCTCCTGCAAGTATTACTCTATTCCAGCAACCCTATCGTCAGGACAAATGTCGGCATTGTCTGTTTGTGCAAACCACATATACATACAAGGCCAACATTATAGGCTATTGACTGGGCTGCAATTTTTATGTTTGGACATAAAATTGTGGTTAAGGCCTCGTTAAGTTTAAACGCAAAAAAACAGTTGCTTAGGGTTAGGAAAACATCATGTTTTGGCTTAAAATATCTGCCTTTTGTCACCGCAATCACGGCTGCACATGTACAGACGTCTCATTAAAAATACCCAGTTTGGTCGCAACAAAGGACGGTGAAATTACCCGGTTTTGTAAGTTGAAACACTGAACAGTGTTCTGGAAGTGGTCTTGAAAAGAGGTCTGCTGCTTGTTCTGTGTCTCACTGACATGCTACCGCAATTCTTTGTTTCCTCCTGATGAGAAAAGCCAGCTCTTGTGTTATCTAACTGTCTTACTCTCATACGCATTGCATATGATACACACATTCAATGCACATGTGTTTTGTATATGCACACAACTGTAACATTTTATTCTGGAGAGTGGCAAATCTACAGTACCTGCCCAAATAGTACATGTATCATGTATTAATGCAAATCACAGCATCTGCTAAACAGCACTGATCAATTTGTGCAGCAAAGAGACAACAAAGCAGCTTGAGAGCTTCATAAACTAATTCAGTCAGCTCACATTTGGATATAAGGAAAAATCCTTTTTACTCCATGCTTGGAGAGGTCAACAAAAAGATATTAGATTTTTTAAGCCAAACCCTCAATGGTTTGTTCTGCCAAAGTCACAGAGTTTTAGTACACCATGAGCTTCGACACAAGGAGAGGTTCTGGGTGAAGAGAGAACAAGCAATATAAGTAGCAGACATCCTCCTCTGCTGATTGATTTGTTCCGATGAGCCTCACTTGTGAGCCAGCATGCCTTTCATCACAACTTCAGCCATCATGGCAACAGCAACAATACAACGTTCTCTTTTGATTTTGCCCCTGAATCATCATCATCATCGTCATCATCAAAGCCTGTGTTTCGCTCCATCAGCTTGCAACTATCATAGCTCGGTGTATTAGCATTGTGTGTTTTAAAACCCAGCTGAGAGTCTGTTTGTTTTAAATTCCCCAGGGCCTCAGAATATGCTGGTGTGTTCATTTAGCTGGCTCTGACATGAACAAAGAGAAATTAAACGCGAACTCGTCTCACCCACTCTTTCCTCTGAGGAAAAACTGCCATAAATCAACGTAAGCGCTTCCTGTTAGGAAACTGAAGTGCCACCCACCATTCAAAGCAACCTTACCGCTCTCCTTTACACCAAAGCAGTGTGAATGCCAGAATCGAAAGGGCACACACTAACAACATGCCACATGATGCTGCAGCTAGTTTCACTGTGTTTTAAAAGGACCGCACGTGTGTTCACATGTGCTGTAAAAAAAACTGTGTGCTCATATCAACACTGATGACTGTTTACCAGAGAACACAGCAAGATTTTGGACATGTGAATAAGATTTTTACATCATTTACTGAAAAATTCAATGTCCTTTTTATTGTTAAGTGCTACTTAAAAGTGCATTAAAATGTATTCTATGAAAACACTTGCAATCGATTAATTTTGGTAATTAACGCAGTTTTCATGGACTTCAAGCCTTTTCAAGTTGATTTTCACATTGTGTGAAACCAACAGCTGACCGCAAGACTCCATGTTTAATATCTACATTTTATGTAAAGGCTTCAGGGCACACTGTGGTTGATTAGTCATTTATTTATCTAGTCGTTAAATCGGTTATCAGTTTCTGTAGAGCCACTCCCCCTGATTGGACCTGGGGTCTGGGGCCTGAGGTCTTGCTTATTGTTTTTGACAGTGAAAAACTAAAATTAAGGTGTGAGTAGTGTTTTCGTTTATTTCATGGTTCCTGTTTGTTCTCGCTAAAATCGTGTGACTGGAAATAGGATTTCGAACTGAAGCCATAAACAAAAAAACAACAATCAGACCAGAAGCTGTACAGTGTGCTATAATTTAAGAGAATTATTACATCATCCACTTCCTTAAGCTTTTATAAGCAAAAGTTTACTCACTTACAGCTTCCTGACTCATTTTTTTATATTTAATTTATTAACGTCAATACAATATATAGAATGACGTAAAACAGGTTGTGTTTTGGCTGGCAGTATGAGTCATACTTGGTGAACTGTCTCTGTATTTATGTCAACATTCAACCTGTGGTCCCTAGCCACTGTTCAGACTTTTAAAAATCTATGCCTGTTCATTGAAATGAGTTGATAGATGTGTGGTGTTAAGTCGTCATATGCTTTAGTCATCTTTAGTTCTTAGTTTTGGATCATGAAGTACAGACATAACATGATATAATAACTGACAATAACGTAAAAAAAAAAACATTGCGTGGTCCTTATAACTATAACAATAACTCATGTTTCTTCTCGTGTGAAAAACCCACCGACCTCTTAAAAATACAAAAACTCATTATACAGAAAAATTGAGTTGCTCAGAGTTGTTTTTTATTTATCTGGGAGCTGAATTAAACTGAGAGCCTGAAGCTGAAAAGCTGTCACTTCCACAATGTTAACGATCACAGTCTCAAACTTGGTAAATTGCTTGTAAAAACAATATATAGATTGAAAAGTGGTTTGCTGTCCTTGTCATTTGACTAGGTAAATAAAGGACCCTAAAATAAGCTCAGTGCACCGCCTTCCCCTTCTGCCTCCGTGCTATATTTCAATACTCCTCTGCTCTCCTCCCTCCATTTCTCCCACAGTCAAACCGCTCCATGACAGAGGCTATGCATTATCACACCCACCCTGAGCCGCCAGCATTTATAAATAACATCTCAGAGTAAAACTGTCGGGTGTAAAATTGAGCTCATAATTTACATCTGGTGCAAGTCCAGCACACGTGATTGCATCTATTTTCACAGCAACTGTGGCTCATTCAGGGATATTTTTACAAATAAAAAGCACCTTTAAAAGGCCGTTCTGTCACCTGCAGGTACAGCACCGGCCTTTAGAGCAGCTTGAACGCGAAAAAGATGTTTGTGATGGGTTTGAATTGATGGGCTGTCTCTGAAAAGTTCGAGGAGAGCTGTGGTGTCAAGGGGCAGGAGTAGCAGCGCACCGCGGTGCAGAGCAGCGGTCAGGACGCGACACATTATCCCAGCCAGGCCAAACATCCTTATTACATCACCAGCACAGATCTGGCCAGCTGCTCTTTTGCATGCAAAGACTACAGCACGGACAAAGTACATCTTGTCAAGTCATCAACTTTTTCAGCAGGTCAACGACACAAACACAAACAATTTCCTGAATCAATTCCAGACTGTGTGACACAATGTGAAGTCCCCGTTCATGTTCATTTAAAGCTTACTGGGGCATTCCAGTATTTTAAAACCTGAGCTCTATTTTTACATGTTTTGGTGTGCAAATGACTGGTCCAATAGACACCCTGAGGGAGGAGCCACAACACGACTGCGATGACAAAATTATTGAACAGATCTCTACAGAGACGTGTTTGTCTGAGTAAACTTCTCTTTGTTTTAATGGGAAATCCTGCAGGACTTTTCTGAAGTCTGAAGTATTTCAGAACAAGGTTTTCCCTTGAGCGAGCATTAAATGCAACATCTCTGTGGAGATCTGATAACGTTGTAGTAAAAGTTGCATCCTGTGAGTGTAAAAAAGAAAAAAACAGTATTAGGGACGTAGTAAAGAAGGTTGTAGGTGCTTCGGAGGACTACAATGGAGCCTCTGCAACCATGTCACAGCTCCTCGCTGAAGTGATCTCCTGGGGCAGGTTTTACAATACAAGATTTAGACTTTGTATTAGACTTTATTTTAATTCAAAATTAGCAGCCGGGCCAGTTAAGTGAAACACGACACACTTCGATCTAACAATGTCTGAAGGATTTGACAGAAAAAGGGTTGAAGCTGAGGTTTGAATGAAACTAAAAGCATTTAACAAACACGTGTTATCACTGACAATTGACTTCATGTGACAAATGTGACTTGTCAGTTCATGCTCAACATGCAAAATTAAAGATAGAAGAAAACATGGCAGACTTGTTGTCACAGAGGAGCACATGACGAGCAAATGCACAAGGAGCTCAAAGGGAGAGAAAGACGACTTCAAGAAGGTCTTTGTGCTGACCGACCTGCCCTGAGGTCCTGTTGCTATGCTCCAACTCACATCCCATCATGCTGTCAACATGAGGAGGATCATTTATTCAGCCAGTAACATGTCTGTGTGTGTGTGTGTGTGTGTGTGGACACGCACGCACAAGTGGAAGGTGGTTTGTGTGCTGTCTCACATTTGAACACGTACGGAAAAACCTTAATTAAAAATGGCTCGCAAGACTAAATTAATATGAAAATAGAAACACATTTGATGGGTAAATGACATTGTGAGCCGAACATCTCTGCCCTGCAGGCCTTCAGCGTCAGTTCCATGTAACAAGCTAAACAAGGACCAGAGCAAAATATAGCTGTCACCATCGCACCCTCACATTAGCAAGATGAGCTAATTTTTGGTCTGTCAGACAGACTGGGCCGAGGCTGTGCTGACAACCAGTCAAATGTGCATCCATCAGGAGTGCTGCATAACTTCTGCTTTCGTGTGACCGTCCGTGTGTGCATGTAAGCCAGATTAGTTACAGCCTGTCAGCCGACAGAGTTATGGCCTTTTTGAATTTTTCCACCATTGTGCAGTAAGTTAACGTGACGCAGTTTCAGAGGACAACTGGGTTACTGAAGGAAAAACAATGTTAGAGCACATTCTATCCCATGATTTTCTCACATGGATGCTAAAACCTTAAAAGCTGTGTAAAATTGACAGGTTTTGAAATATGTGATGAACAGACTGTGAACTCAAGTTGAGGACAGCTGACAGTAACTGTGAAAACTTAGGGAAACCATTAAGTTGAGAAAAAGTTCACCAGTCAGAGTAAGCGGTTTCATGTTAAGTTTGGTCACTTCTTCAGACTTCCTTCCTCAAGCTCTGAGACCTGAAAGTCACAGGAGACATAATTAAAACACGCCACAACTTTGAAATAATTCGGGGATTTCTCTAGTTTTGTTGAAAGCATTTGGGTAATGTGAGGACACGACTCAACAAAATAATGGACAAAGATAGAGTTGTTCTTAGACATTTTGATATGTAAATGTTACATAATGTAAGTTTAAGACAGACACTGAATGCTTGAGGACAGGCAGAAAAAACAAGTGTACTTATGCAAACACACACACACAAACACACACACACACACACACACACACACACACACAGACAAACACAGGCTAATAAATTGGAAAATAACCAAGGGTGATAAAGGGAAATGCCGGTGGTGTGACTTAATCAAAATGAACCGCATAAAAGGCGTAAAGGTACATTTAAAGCTACAGAACATCTGCCTGCTGCCACAGTTTAATTTGTTGGAGGTGAGCTTAAATTCATGGGAAAGGGTCAGAATGATATAATACCAGTGGAGGGAAATGATTAAATATTTTGATTCCATTTCTATTACTGATTCTGCTTATGGGTCTGGTTCTTTATCAGTTTTCTTATTGAATCCTGCTCTTAACTGTCATCATCTAAATTGGATGAGAGAGGAGAATATTAATATAGCATTCACATCAAATATGTATTTTTAAGCTAAACTCAGAGGCTGTCATGTTATCATAACATAATATTTACCCTCAGTAACAAACATGCCGCTCATCTGGGAGGCAGTGGCTTGTATAGAGTGTCAAATATATGAAATTCCTGTAATTTCCTGTAAGTTGTGTAACAAAATGTCTCGGCATATTGATGGTGTTTCCACTCTCACTTTAAACGATCATTTTACAGACATTAAAACTAGCTCTGCTGTCATCTTGCTGCATGAAATAAAGCCATGCTTTGCCTTTTCCTTCTTCTCCGCCATGACTCCTTCTTGACGAGAGGAACTAGCTGGAACTGGAAACCTTTACAAGAGAGAGCTTTTTAGCAGCATTTAGTGAAAAGGCTCTGTCAACATAAAATGAGTCACTCATCTTATTTTAAATATCAAAATAAAAGTATTTAATTTCTGCAAAGAGAGACACCACAAAAAAACAAAATAAAAACAGATTTGATCAACTTCCAGTTTGCGTTTAACATGCTGTCAACTATATGAATTATTGTTTATAATTTGTCAATGTTTGGGAAATATCAATGTCTTTCTTTTAAGGCACAACAAATGTCTGTAAATAATCGCTGACTGATCAGTGGATCAGACAGTCAGTTTGAGGAAACAGAAGGCAGAACAGCCTGCTGTTATCATCTTCAAACACAAGCAATTCTGCACTGGAGAGCTGAAATTTTGCCTTTTGTATTGTGCGCTTAGACGCACAGACACACACACACAGACACACTTCAGAGTGACAAAGACAGATCAAATGTAATTGTGTAAAGAGGAAAGAGAAGCCAATGCATGCCCCCGGGTAGCTAGTTACCCACAATGCAGCAGCGGGGACCTGAGGATGCTCTTTGTCTGCTGGCTGTGATCATGAGCCGCTACAAATAAAAGGAAAAGATAGTCTCTGACAGCCATTATAAGCCACTTTCTCACAGGTGATCAATAGCCTGTTGGAGGGGGGTGGGATCCGATGTTGGCCAGATATTGTCAACACTGTGGCAGATGTCGGCCAAAAATCTGTGAGACTCAACAACTGAGCATTTGTCTTCCCCTAGAAGACGCCCGCTGAACACAAGCCTGCTGTGAAGTGAGTTTAAAGTGGTAATGTGCTGAAAGTGGCAGCTTGGATTGTATTTGTATAAACAGTGTAAGTAGTGTTCAGGCGTAAGGATGTGTGATTGTGGTCAGACCCCTGGTGGCCCGACAGAATAATGGAATATCAGTTAACATGGTAAAGACACCAGAAACATGTCTGGAAATAGGGTTTTCAAAGTGTGACGCCACCTTCTTGCTTTCGTACCTACAACTCCACCTCCCCACCCTTCAAGCCCTCTGCCAATCATCTTCAAGGGGTGTAAACATTAAGTATAGTGTTGTCATTGATTCTGAGGGTGAGAGCTTGTGCCCTGTTGTTTCAGCCTATATTTGTTTACATTTTAGCAAATTGGTGCAATTAAAAGTATACTTGGTGAGCTAATAGCAGTTCCTGTTTAGTCAACTATAACTGGTTTACTTAAATAACTCTAAAACTTTAAAAATATAAGGATTCTCAGGCTAATTCTGGAGTCCTTGTAAGTGTTTATTTTTTTATGATTTCTGAGCAGATTGATGAATGTTTCTTTAGGATGTGCGTTGCAGATAACAAATTCCTCAAGGAGATAAAAGTCGCTCTGAATCTAAAAATGGTTTTATCATTTCTGAGTGTTTTTGCACACCACATAGTTTTAAAAACCTCCGTTCTTACTGGAACCACACACTGACAAACAGCACGGTGGGAAGATACGACCAAGGGCATTAAAGCTGCAGTCACAACACTTAAACAGCAAACCTGCGTGCACACATGTAAGCGTGCTCTCACTGACTGAACAAGTACAGTAAAGCCAGTTGAAAATAAAGTTATTATTCATAAGCTTACAGTTGCTCTCCTGGGGATGTGGGACTCATACATTATTATGGTGTGACGGCTAAAACGCTCAGAGGGGGCAGAGCAGAAAAGCCAAAAAGAAAACCACTGAACTGAGGGGAGAGATGAAATCCTGTTGCAATTTATGGACTTCTATACTGTAATAAATAAAAAAACAATGAAAAAAGGAGATTAGGCATCTGCACGTCACTTTTAACTGCACACTGCCAGAAACGAAGAAATCATTTTTACAGGACACTGAAATTCAATTTCTGATTTATAGTTTTAAAAATGTGCATTTGCTTTCAAGCATTGCAAAAAGTGACCGAGGAGCCATGAATATCCTTGTGACCAACATAATGAATTTTATAGTTATTGCTGGGTCTTGTGGTGCCATTAATGTTCTTTGCAGTGTTTTTCTCTTCCACTGCCTGCGAAGCATGCCCCGCCTTCCCCGACAGTCATGTCAAATCGAGACAGTTTTATTTTATATAGTGCCAAACCACAACAGAAGTTATCTAAGATGAGTTTTTATGGTGAGCAGGTCCAGACTCTACTCTCTCTGCAATATGTTTATGTTATTTGTCTGATTTATGTGAAGCTGTTTCAATTCAGAGTCACTACTGCATGTCATATGTAATCAGGCTATTTTGTCTTCTCTCCTCTCCTGCTCTGTTCAGTTGCAGCCTGGCCCACAGTATTATTTTTTTCTCATTGGATAACCCCAATATTCTTGCCCAAACTCTAACAAATCTCATGCCTCATTTCTAAACCACCGAATCCAACGAACAAAGGCAACAAGTGCTGGCACCTCAGATGCAGAATAAGGTGAGTCATTCCCAGAGCCACTAACGGTCATGTTAAAAAACGCAAAAACCACAATTTAGACTTAGTGAGAGTAACAAAAGATACATGAAATAATGACAGTTTAGATCCACTGGAGTGTCTGTGCATTGCTCCTGCCTCCTTGATAAAACATCAGGTTTTAACAATCTGTTATTTCTGCATCACTAGCCGGAGCTGTGACTGAGCGCAGCAGCCTGCGGGCTGAGTGATGGAGCAGCAGTCAGTGCGAAGAGGGATCAATCAGGGAGTCATAATATACTGCAGGTGACAGCACCCTGCTGGACTCTGCCGGACCATCCATCAGCCTGGAAACTAACGATGTGTGTCACCGCCCTGCTTTACAACCACAAGCAAATCTGATACATGGCTGCCAGGGATATGAGTGTATACGTACGTCACGTACCTCAGCACACGGCGGTTTGTGCAGCAGAGGTGCATTTGCAGAGACTTGTTTTGGTAACAGAGAAGCCTTAGTCACTACTGATGACATGTGGAAACGGTGGCCTTTTGCAACCTTGTAAGAGCAGCGGACTATTTAAAGAAGTTGGACCGGCAGAGGGAGTGCAATATCCTTTCATTCTATTGTAATCATCAGCTTAAGATCCCCGAGTCAACAGTGAATACAATTAAACTCAGAATGGCCATATTCATTAACAAAAAACACTGCATATATTTGTAATTACAAAAGGAAATATCTCAAATGCAAATGTTTGTCACTTGTGCTAACCAGTGTCTCATATTTGTCTGGTTGTTTCTCACGTTAGATGTCTCATTGTAGAATGAAACTCACAAATGCACTCCATAGCTGCACGCAAACACTATGTGTTGTCACCCGGTACTTTATAGTGAGAGAGTGAGTGCCTGTTGCAGATCTGCATTGCTGTACTCTCTGTACTCACTGAGTCTCTGGCAGTGTGACCTCATTGTGCTCAGCTGGCCTGCTAGCCTCTGAATGCACCACCCTAAACCCCTTGCAGCCAGAACTCGACCAGCCAATGATCTGCTTTGTTCCCCCGGCTCACGCTCTCCAACCATCTGGACAGACGTCTAAGAGCAAGTCAGGGTATTTGAGGAGAAACGGCTGGAGCCTATGTGTGAAAAGGGAACTGTGCAGCTTTAAAATGCTCGCAAGTGTGAGAACAAATCTCCTGTTCAGTGCATTCTCACATTGCATGGAAAGTGCAAAACACAGTTGTTGATCTGAGGTCACAACAACTTTTAATAACTGAATTAAAGGATGAAAGCGGGCTGCAAGGTTCAGACGTTTTGATATATGAGCATTTAAACCAAGCAATGTGTGTCTATGCCTTGTCACGGTGCATGATTTCTCACAGTGTGCACTGCAGATTAAGATCTGTAAAGACCCTGATATAAACACAGAACAGAGATGAAACAGCAACCAATCAGTGCGTTTACATGTGTGTATTTGTTTACTGTAAAGCGACAGATGCAGATATCTTGCAAACAGCTGACATAAGCAGCAGCTGAGCTCTGCTGTGTTGTCCTCTCACTGCTCCAACTCAAAAGACAGTCACTACAATGTTTTTAAAAGGACCATGCATTGCAAGAATGATTTTATTTCATGCAATATCTGAGTAACTTCAAAGCATGTGCATACAATAAGTGCTGATTAGAGGTGTGCGATACGAGAACAATAGATCATGAACGATTACAGTGTCTGCATAAACTGTCTCTAGACAGACAGACGAGACAGACTGAGTCGAGTTTAATGCTGCAGTGCAAATTTTTTCATTTGCAGGTCTGTTGCTTATGAGCACATCCAAAGTCGTTCTCTGAGCCAAAACCCGAAATCATACTATTTGTTTGCCTGTTTCACGCCTGTCTAGAAGCATATCCAAAAAACAAATAACAGGTCTATAAAAGATACTACGGATTTCTCCTCATCCCCTTTCAAACTGGTAACGTAGCGGCATAGATAAAAGAATTCAACGCCTGGGGAGAACTGATTCGAGTTTTCGAAAACAGAAAGAGCACAATCAGCTTTTTGCAGGGATTGTAAAGATAAAGTTTGCACGATGGATGACATCACAACAAACCTTGCAAAAAAGAAAAAAAAAGCATCCGAGACAATATGCAGACAAACAGCAAGGGGATTCCACATGCGTGCATGAGCTACAACCACACAAGAAGAGCTGACAAAGCCAAGAAGTGTATCTGTTTAGAAATCATTTGCAAGGACATATTAAAAAGTAAATGTATTTTTTTAAACAGGGAGAGTAGTTCTGTCGCACTGCTAAGTAGCCTGCAAATTGTCTTAAAAACCACAATAAAAAAAGAATTGTGGTAAGATCAGAGACTGTGATTCTTCCTGACAAAAATCACTGCTGACCGTCTTCTACCTACTGTGGTTAAATTATGTAGCTAATATAATTAAGAAAAATCAATTAAGATATTTATTTGTTTACCTTTAGTTTTTGTGATGTGAAATGATGTCATTGTTTATTCCTCTGGTTGATCTTTTCAATAAAAAGGCCAACACAGCGAATCCAAACTGCCTATAAGTTCACTGCCTAATGAAGAGGGTTGAAGTGGGTGAAAAAAAAGCTGACAAATGGTTCAGACTCATGATCTCCAGCATGTTTGTTATTCATTTTTGGCATGAATGAAAAAACAAATGGCTGCCAGCCAATAGTTAACTTTAAAAAGCAGCTGGCAATAGAGCGTAAAGTTCACACTATCTCTGCCTTTTTCCCCACAACAGGAAATAATACAAAAAAACTTTAAACCTTTTATCCTTCTTTTCTCTCTGAAGTGGATCAAGAGAAATTTCATATCTTTATAAAGAATACGCATCATTACTCTCTAATATTATCTAGCCCAAACTATGTATTTATTAGGATATATGTCATATGAACATATATATATATATATATAGATATAGATGGATAGATAAGACAGGCCTCTTTGTCAGTTAGTTGTCACTTTCACAGCTTTGAAAGCTGTTGTCTGAGCCAAAAGACAATGTATCACATAAATAAAACCGTTTCACAGAATCATACACATGACAGTATAGAGGAATCACACTTAATATTATTACCGGCAGTGAACTTCTGCATTCGTCTTATCTGTCTCTTCCTTGTTTGCAACACTGAGAGCCCACTGAGCTTTACTCCTCTTTTGGATTTTGAACTTAGTCCATGTCGCATTTCTGTCTTTGTGTATGCATGCACAGTGAACTACAGTATGAGTCTGTTTGTGTTTGATTGTCTACATGTGCGTCTGCACATATGTGTGCATCCATGCATGCCGGTGTCAACTACAGAGAACCAGTGGGCGACATTATATAATCTGAGGCCCGAGGGGAGTGTTATATGTGGACATGGCCTGAAGCTCATGTCTGCGGCAGCAGGAATGTCAGCATGTTGGATAGGAGCCACTTTTGGAGCAGAACCCTGCAGCCAGAAAACCACTGAGCAGAGACAAACAGCAGGGACAACCAGCCAGACAGTTGTCCCCGTCCAGCAGTCTGCCACAGTGAGACATCAGCACAGGATTGTGTTAGTTCACTTGTAAAAACAGATATTACTTTAAAGCCTGGCCTGCCACCCTGTAAGCTGCCAGCATAATGCTTAATGAGAAGTGTTTGTTGGATGGTAGAAAGCTTCAGAACCCCCCCCCACTCCCTCCACAATTTTCCTATGTGGTGGATCTGACAAGTTCTGAGAACATTCACGCCCGACTCATGCTGTGATCGGCCAGCTGTGCAGAGATGAGAAAGGAGCCTTCTTTTCCTCGCTCAGTTTTGTCATTCTTGACACAGCTATTTCAGGGGTTGTGTGCACCTGGCATGAGAGGCATTAATATGTGTCTTTGGTGATTTAATCACAAGGAAACAGCTCTAAGTACAGATGTGAAAGCACTCAAGATGCACTGAGGACACAGCTCGGCCCACGTTGAAGGTATCTTGGACTCATATGAGTGCATTCTTTAAGCAGCGTGTCCGCAAATGGCTTTTTACGGAAACATCATGATGAAATCTTCTGACACCTGAATCAATGAGTACGTTATTCATGTGGCTGTCTCTGGTGTTTCCAATTTTAAGACTGGACAAACAAGAAACAAGCTGTTCTGCCAAAGTTCTCGCAGTGAATTTAAACATTTGCTTCTGGAAAATGGAGCGGTAACAAATCGCACCATCGTCATAATGCTCAAACATTCCCCATATCGCTGATTCCTCTGGCTGCTTGCTGCTTCAGTCAGTGTTTCCAGGACTTCAATCTAACTGAATGTAAGTTGCCTTCAAATGCATGTCTTTCTTTAACAAAGGAGGCTGCTGACAAAACTATTTGTTTTTCAATGTGTAATAAAAAAACAACAGAGAAGCTCTTCAATCTGAATGACCAACTTACAGACAACATACATGGAGCATAAAGGTTTAAAAAAAAAAAAAGAAAACCTTCCAAAATAATCACCACACAAGAAGCTTAACCTACATACTGCATGAACTGGAAAAAAAGAACATGAAACAGATCCAGACAAATACCTTCACTCATCCATGTGTTAGCCGAGGGCATCTGGGGTAATTGTCATAACGTCCCGTCCCCTTCTGTTCTTAACCAAACACATGCAGTGGGAACTCTAATCTGCTAACACAGACCTTTGGCATAATCTTGGTATTAACCCCAACTGCTGTGTCATTTCCACATGCACGCAGCATTGACTGGATGTTTCTGCTTTCCGTCTCACAGACATAAAAAAAAAAAACAAAGGCTGCACTACTCATTAAGTGAGTGCAGATACAATAAAGAACCATTATGACCCTTTTGTTCAACAGATCAGCAAATACATTATAGATTAAATTTGTAATCATTTGTGGGAAACACTTCTTTTTGGCTCTGTATTAGTCAAACCTACACAACCAAAACAAGAATCATTAGAAGTCACAATTCTTTATCTTTGATTAGAGAGTTCCTCTTTTCCTGAGCTAGTGGAGCAGAGCGAAGCATTAGCATGAAGCTATTGTTCAGAGTCAAGACCTGCAACAGGGGCCCCTGCACCAGTTTTTCCAGGCCTGGTAACAGGGGCCCATAAAGAGAAGACCGACACTAATTAGCACTTGGCACAGCTACACACGCGCACACACACACACACGCAAACATACACACAGATTCTCACAGAAAAATGTTAAAGACCATCTATACAAAGTTTTTATGTAATAGAATGATCTTGATGTGGGAGGTTTGCGTAATATTTCTGAGCAAAATAAAAGCAGCATGTTACAATATCCTTTGTCAACAATTCACAATATGTATAATATGCAGATTAACGCAAACTGTGCTCAAAAAACTCATCTGCACATAAATTTTTTAGTCTTTCTACGCATGAGGATTAATATAATCTGACTTCAGCAAATACATTTTAATTACTCTCTGCAGTGAAAAAAACTGCTCTGGTGCTGAATTAAAAAGTTGAAGGACTGCATAAACATTGCAGAGCTTTTAGGAGGAAACGCTGTTTAAAACCATGTGTGATAATGCTAAAAAAATATGAATTATACACTATGAAGATGTTTACAAAAAAAATTATCACACCTTGATCCTCCCTTAAGCCCCCCCCTGCACACCCAAGACAGTTGACCCCCTTCCTTTTATGCCAGCCTTGTTGTTTTCTCAAACAGCACATTAAATGCCATCTGACAAGTGAACAAACATCGCAGGGGCCCTCTGTGTCTAACTGGGACCACAGAGCTGGAAATGCCCCAGACAGGACCTGTAGGAGGCGGTGTGTGTGTGGGGGGTCAACGAGAAGCTGTGCTGAGGCCCCAGATGAGGTTGTTGTTTACATATTCCTGTGGTAGGGCAAATGAGGGGGGCCCGCTGTAAAACCCCCCCAGGCTTGAGACAGGATCTCATAGAAGCTAGGGCTGTCTGATCGTAGGACCCAGGAGGAAATGAAACCTTTCTGTGGTGAATCTCAGAAAATGAAAAAAATTGTGTTTTATTATTTCTGGACCAGGCGTGAAAGTAGGGGGCATCAGTGCATCTATGTGAGTGGGACCGGGGATTTCCACTGACAATGGGAACATATGCCTCATATGTGCATTAACTGTACCTTTTAAATTTGGAAAGATACAATATTATTAAAAACTCAGATTCTCTTTAAAAAAAAAAAAAAAAAAAAACTGGCAAAAGCTGAGCCTGGAGCCAGAAATCCCCTTTGCAAAACAAGATGCTCCAGCGGGTTAGAAGCAACAGCATTGTGTCGACTCCTTGCTATCACAGCTGCTCAAAATGTCGCTGCTTATATCACGGGGGTGGCTGATAGGGTGAATGAACTCTGACTCAATAACAATGACTAACAGATGCAAATGTGGCTGTATGGGTTTTTAACCATCCACTGTCCCTTTCTGTTGCTGAATAATGTGAGCTCCTATCTGGAATGATGTAATGATATTGTTTTGTATAAATATATACATTTCTTTTTTCATTATAACACATTATAACACATTAGTCTATCACTGCAGGACTTTCTTTCTTTATCTGGATCATTCATTCGCACCACTTGTTTACCCGGTTGTATTAAGTTGCCCATTTCTTTCTCGGGCTGCATCTCTGTTTAGACGAGTCTTTAGCACCTTATCAGAAATAATCTTTGTTCACACAGTTTCCTTTTTCTGACCCAGTTCAGATGATACCATGCCCACCTCCATGTGGTGAAGGCCTTGATGGCTGCACGAGGAAAAATTATGAGTAGCTCTTATTGGAAGAGTGAGCCAGATTTCTTAGCAGGAGGTCAGCCTGTCCGTTCTTTCTTATGTTGTAAAAGCAGCTCCAATGTAATTTCATTCATATAGTTTCATTGTATGGCTCTGCTCGGTTGAATCACATTTCTATCCAACTGTCAGAGAGCCCAACCTGGCTAACCGTGTGTAACTTTCAGCCATTGCCCTGCAGATGTATAGTAAGAGGATCTTGCTGCACACCCCCAGCTGGTTCGGACTCGGCCGTCCTGCTGCGTGAGGAGTTGGGAGGAGACGACCGTGCACTGCGTGAGCTCACATCCATAAGGAAGATCCAGGAACTCAAATCAATGCTATTCATTATTTCGAATAAAGGGTGTGCTGCTAAATTAGTTTACCAGAGCCAATCGCTTGACATTTACATGTGATTACATTTGTTAGCCCTGCTTTAACAAAGTTAGCCTGAGAAATTCTATACAAATTTACATCTAATTCATTTGTGCTTGAATGTCCTAAATCTGGCAACGCTTATATCAAGGGCATGTGTTCTCGTCCATTTTTTTCTCTGAGCCATGCAGACTTAACCTTTGTGAGCTCTATGCAGAAGCTCTATGCTAGCTCCCAGAGGCAGATCATACACGAAGAATCAAGAAGAGAGTGTATGTGAATGTGTGTGTGCACTGTGTGCTTTTTTGTGTGTTTTTGTGTGGCAGGTGGAGCGAGGGAGGGTGGTAAGACAAATAGGGGCTATGTGTTGTTTCAACATCTTCAAACTGGTCTGACAACATCGGTGGTAGGCAGCAACTAAATGAAAGAGTGCTATCACTTTTGTTCACCATTGTTATATTAAATATGGCCTTCTCACTCATCTCTAAAAGTCTCTGTATTTCCCCCTTTGTATTTTCTTTCTCTTCAGTCCTGTCTCCTCCGTCAGTGCTCCTGTAAACACCAATGCAGGCAGTTTTTGAAAGCTCTGCCCTTTGAACTTCTCAGCATGTCATGTGTCAGAGGTCAGATAGCTGCAGTTTCTCACACACAGTATCTGACCCAGTCACCAGAGCTCTGAACCCATCCCCCCCTCACACTGTTGCTCCCCTTACCATGTCTCTCCTCCCTTCATGGCAGGCTCAGAGCTTCAGTAAAGGTCAACCCCACCTTAACCATAGGGGTTTCTGCCCCTGGGCTACAACAGCACCAGCACCACCTAAACAGGACTGGATTTACACATTAACAGCCTATTTCATTAGCTATCAGAAGGGAATTATTAGATTAAAATAAAGGTCATCAAGTTAAGACAATGAAATGATCCTTATTTTAGAGTTAAGAATGAGATATTTCGATATATGACGAATTTGCAAAGCTGAAATAAGAACAGCAGCGTATTGTTTTCCACAGGTAAATTTCTCTCGTTGCAAGAACAAGCCAGACAGAAAATCTGCTTTTAAGGTTTCAGCCTTCACAGCTAAAAGAAATCTATTGGTCTGAACTGCTGGTTAGCGGTTGCCTCAGGGTGAAAAAAATGATTCTAACAAGGCAGGATGATGAACCTGGATTCCTATTTTAGCTTACTGATCAGCTCCCAAACATTCATTAAGCATTTGCCTCCTCTTTGATCAAAACACCACATTCGAGGCAGGTTTGCATGAATTTTCATTCACTTCTTAGAAAATAAAGAGACTCCGTAATTGCTTGTGTAAACTTAAGTGTTCAGACGTGTTTTATTGAAAAACAGTCACCATCCAACAAGCACACAAAGCCTGTATTTATTTCTCTTTCATTTTACTTAAGCTTGATAGTAAACTTGTCTCTGCTAGTAAAAGATGCAAATAACTGACCTCAGACAGAGCTTCAGGAGCTGCACGGACATTTGCAAACCAACGTGGGCACCGCTAGTTTAACAAAAGGTAATGTACATGGCAACAGAAGCATGGGCAGTGTGAATCACGAAGCATCAACATACTGAAGCTGTATGCAGTATCCAGGCTGAGGCTCCACCATCAAGATGAACTGATGCAACACTGCAGGAAGCAGAGAATTTCCCTTTGCATTGTCACAGCATTGATGCTGACCACTGCTGGAAGAGTGACGTCTGCGGCTCAGTTTCATGAAGAAGTCTGGTTACGGTTTGAACTTTTCCCCTTACACTTTGTGGAAGCCAAAACATCATTAGTGTCTAACAACACAAAGTCTGTTATCACACACCAGCGTCTGAGTCCGCTGAACACATTTTACTAACAATAGGGTTCAGACATCATTATTAATTGTACTAAACATAATTATTTTCCAGCGGGATGGCAGGTGCTTTGTTTTTGTTTTCAGGTTATCAAGCTAGCTTAATGGGACTATCTGACTTCATCCATTTTGCACAAGCAATACTGGTCGGCTGGCAGAGAGAAAAAAAGAGGAGAGAGCTGTGATAGTACGAAAGCTAAAGGGGTCTAATTTATTTTGCCAAACCAAGTCCATTGTTAATAATTTATACACTAAACAATATTTTAACTTAGCAATAGCTGTTGTGTCCTTTCAATGTTATACATCATTGTACAAAGCATGCCCTTTTATGTGGGCTTTTTTCCACACAGTGGCTGACACACAGTGTCCTAATAGATGGAGAACTGATCAACCAATAATCCAAATGTCACACTGTGACCAGTCGCTTGTGACGGGAGGACCATCCTTTACAAATAGAAAAACAGGGCAGAGCTTTTATCTCTGCCACATTAAGGAAAACAAAGGGAATCAGCCTTATGGTGCTGCATGCATGGTAGCGTCTGAGTGATTACGGTAGTGGCCCAGAGATAATCTGGATAAGCTGAGCATGGACACTGAGGTAACACAGAGTGCCACAGCCACCCCCCTTCACCCTCATTCCCCAGCTTCCCTGCATGAGATGATTTCCTCATTTCACACAGTGTGTCGATGGTAAATCTATGCATTGCTTCAGCAGTTTGAGATCAGGTAACACATGACAAAAAGAAAATGCATCTGTGTCCTACTCACATCCTACTTATGTGCATGTTGGACCACTAAGATTGCCTGCTGTTATTTAGAGCAAATAATTCCACATGCTAGATTCTTGTGCAACAGGATAGAAAAGAAGACATTCAGTCATTCGTAGCCAGGCAAAAACAATGAGAACAAAACTAGTTCAGTGGCCATTTCTATATTTCATTCATCTTAATAGATAAACTCCCTTGCCATCTGTCTATTTGTATTTGTAAGAGGAGTTTTGTAGGTATTTTAAGCTGCATTTCAATAAAAAAAAAAAAAAAAACTATTAAAGACACATGTTCCATGGTTCAAAGAAGCCAGTCTTAAACTAAAAAGGGAATTTAGAGGAGAACAGTACAAACCCTTCAGTGCTGGGCATCTATTTATAACTCACAATTCTATACACATGCTGCCTCGTGGCTAGCTGTGTGCAAAACAAAAGAGCAGGGATGGCAGATCATGGGGGAATGGAAAATGTGTTTAATGAGATCTGAAGATAATGTCACACACCATGAGCCATGGTAATGCTAAACAATGTATTAACACAACATGCACACAACGGCTTTTCCAACTCTGCTTTCTCTCTGTGTATATGTAACAGCGCATGTGATTGACTCACACAACCAAACACCTCAAAAAGGGGGGAGACAGCAACAGATGGGATCTAACAGTCAAAGTTGTCAGGCAGATTGGACTCACTGATGTTTTTCCAAATGTATATGTGAAGATTAAACCCAGGTCATAAACAACAAGCTGTCATGACTGAGACATTTTGGCATACATATGCGCACATCTCTTTTTCATCTGTGTGCTCACAAAAATATGCGTTGTTGCAGACTGGAGGCTGAGAAACTAAACTCATGCACGCATACATTTGCACCAAGTCACACAAAATGAATCAGTGCACACAGTAAAACTAAAACCTTATCAAAGCCACATATCACCTACAATACACAGAATGTGGATTGTTTAAATAAAATTACACAAGCTCTTATTCAATTGTGTAGAGACCGAATAAAGAGAGTTTTGTTGCTCTGTTGTGGGAGTGGCAGGGTGGCTGGAGATGCCGTGCAGAGCTCATCTGAGAGCCTTGTTAGGCAGACGCTGCCGTGGGCACGGATGAGCTCACAGGATCAATACGGGATAACAGCTCCACAAATCCAAACACTGACTTTGCATTATATTGCGCCACTGCCTCTACAAGCAAGGAAGAGACGAATAAACAGCTTTTACTTTCCCATGGTGTTGGTTTCCGACGGATTGCGAGGTGCGAATGTGCAAATATGAGCAGAAAATGCAGCCAAAGACAGACAGTGTTTGTGTTTGATCATTCAGCCCCATTTCTGCTCTAATCCAGCAAACTTTAATCTGACACACAATCAAATATAAATGAGACATAAGCTTAATAATTGATAATCTTATTCTCTGCCATGTTATTATGATCATGTTTTAATCAAATGCTCCTTACAGTAATCTTACACAGATGTTAGCTTTTTCCCCGGACCCAAGGGAGCAACTATGACCTAAATCGAGTTGAAAAAAACAGATGCATCTATGTCACACACGCACACACACACACACACACATGCACACACATTCATTCAAACAAGGGTCATGAATAATGGCTGCACAAACATATGGGCTTAACAGTTTGTGTTGCCCTCCCCTTCTGCGTGTTGACAGAGTACAACATTTAAAACATTAATAGACAGACATATTATTTTATTCACAAACAGTGTTTTCTGTTTTTGGAAATGACCCTGTTTTTTATTCACTCACCTCCCCTGCAAAATAAAGTGTTTTTTTTGATAGAAAGCTATCGATTGGTTTACCAGTCATCTCATTTGCTATGAGCCTGTGATTGGCTTGAACATACTGGTGGCAGCAGCAGCAGCAGCAGCAGCAGCCACCTCTCATCTTGCTCAAAAAAAACAAAAGTGCTTATTCTGTTATTTTATTTGTATCTACCCTCTCTATGTTAAAGCTTCATATGTCCCTCTCACATCAAAACTGAATTTTTATTATCAATCAGGATTGGGCTGTATGTCTATGACCCAGTATGTGCCATGTGTTAGAATTTGCCATGATTCATCTCCATCTCCTTTACACTTGAATCTCACACAATCCT
>JAQNCA010000010.1:5433058-5447818 GCA_029783725.1 Acanthurus tractus
GTTGTATTTTGACCCAATTTCTCAAACCTTTGGAGAGAAGCTCTAGACTTGTTTGGAGGTTAGAGGAAATAAGTGTGTGGTATCAGCATAAAAAAAGGAAACACGTCTCCCAACCACAGACAAGTGGGGAGAGTTGTAAAATTCAAGCTCACTTCAGCAGTATACTCAGTTTCAGTTACCCTCCCATCATGGAGCAGCTCAGGTCATGTCAATAACTCATTCAGAGGCTGGAGTGTTAACATTCTCTGGAGGCAGAAGACTTCCTGAATGACTCACTTGTCTGGTGATTTACTTGTGTTGATTGTGAAAAACAATGTTGTTGTATTCATTCAATTCAGCTTTGTCGACTCCTGAAGATAAATGAAAGCTGAGCTGAAAATATATGAACATCTCAGAGTTCATGACATGGAGAAGATACTGACCTCCAGATCAATCTTCAGGCCTTGGTGATAGACTTCTGTCTCAAAAGTGATGAGATGGAGCTCCTCTGTGACAATCAGAGAGGCCTAAAGAGAGCAGATTATTTAAACTTCTACTATAAAAATAAATTACAAAAACAACGTATAAAAAGTCAAGAATATAGTTAACCGCACTGGTTATAAAACTTAAGTTAAGATCTTTACAAATGAAAAATTTGAGCATTAAATGATCCACAAGATGTCAGAGATAGTACTTACATCACTGTTGGTCCGGCCACCATTACCACACCTCTGTTCTCTCAGGGTCTGTAACAAACAGGAAGTCAGTGCTCAGTGGCAGACTTATATCAGAGAATGTCATCACTATAGACCAGTAAGTTCTTCCTCTATAACTCACCAAGTGTTTAAACTCTGCTGACAGGCTGCCATTGTTGGATTCCTCCATGTTCATTACTTTTGTGTTGGTGCCAAGAATATTAAACTTTCTTGACCTAAGACAATTAGGGAACACCAGAAAGTAAGATTCTTTTTCTAAACAATATACACCAAAAGCTCATGTGAGAAAAAATAAAGCTTTCTGAAAGTCTTACCCTCGGATTGCAGCCACATCTCCAGATTCCCTGAAAAACAAACAGTTACAATTAGATATTTATCCTTTCGTGCACAATCAAAGCAAGTTTCTTACTAAAAAAAGTGCAAAACAAATGTTAAAATAAAAAAATAAAAAAACACAACCCAAAACTCACTTGTCAATGCAAACTTTAATTTTGAGCTGGTAATTGAGTTCAGGAAACTTCACCAGTAATCTGGGAAAAGAAAGAGGAAACATTTTACAAAATCAACTGGGATATAAAATAATGCAACTGATTCATTACTCAATTTATACATGTGAAAAAGTTGCAGGTAGAATGTTTAAAAACATAAATATTTCTGTTGATGAGTTGCAAACTTGCATCATACCTGACTTTGTTTGTGAACTGCACTCCTGTTTTAATGACCAGAGGCCTGTCGGGATGCATGGGCATACAAGGCTGTCTTTCCACCACGAAAGCACTAAAAGACAGAGCAAATCATGTTTCAGAGAAAAATACGTCTAACATCATAACAACACGTGGTCAAGAGTTTAACAGACTGACAATGTTCTACAGTCTGGTCAATCGAACCAGTGGGTCAACAATTACCATCCTCGCAGATCATAATCATGTGCAAATAATTGTCCACATGGATGTATAGTGAAGATCTGTCACATGCAGTACCTCTTCATCAGGTTTCTGAACAAGTCCACGATCTTCTCCTCCAGGGCTGGCCGGTGCTGAATGATGGGGTCTCCTTTGTAGGACACCTTCTGTTGAAGCTCCTCCAGCTTCTTGATCTGCTGACGAATCTGGAGCTGGGACTCAGCCAAGGATGTGATCCTGGTTCGAAAATATTACCCAGTTCAAGTAAAACCATATTCACTCATGCAAGATAGACAGGACAGAAAACAGAAATAGAGGGAACTTTTCTCTTGCAGTAAAGCGTCATATGTCCAGCACATCCACAGGACATCATTCACAATTCCTCTCATGTTTTTAGTTGCTAGACAGGCAGAATGGGAGCAGCAGTGTGCGTGGAAGCTTTTTAATTAGTTTAATTCAAATAATAAACTTGTTTACATAACTAACACTTGTAAAACTACCCATGTAAGATATTTAAATGAAGCCTTCACTGACATAAAATGATAATGACAACCTTTTTTTAAAATAAGGATTCTGAATGTTAACTGTTTGTTGATCATTTTGTGACCAAATACTGATTTAGAAAATTGCTAAAAATTTCCGTGGTTACCATGTTTCAAGGCGATCCAGGCAGATGTTGGGTGGACCTCCAATGCAAGCAATTTGCTGCCTTCTCTTCCAGTCTGCTAGTTCTTCATCTGTCAGGTTCTTCTGTACGTAATCCATGGCGGTCAGCAAACCTCCCATCTCTGTCACAATTTGCTACAAGAAAACAAAAACAGAAAACATTAAAACATGGCCATGATTACTTATCACCTACCTGTCTAAACCTTCTGTCACTGATTCAAAAAAATATTCTCTGCTATTATCCAAGGGTAAGTATTCAGAAAAATATATAACTTTGAACGGTGCCACTGTGTGCTACAAGACCACCCCTCTCGTATTTGAGCTTGTTTTTGATCGGTCTTAAATGTTTTAGTATTTAAAGTGCACCTTTTGGCCACAAGAAGGCGATATGCAACACCTCTACAAAATTGCATGACGTTTGCCATCAAGCAGGAGTCTTTCTGAGTCAACAAGACCATACATTTTTTTTAATTCTAAGTGTTGGTGCTTAAGCCTAATCAAACTAACTAAAAAAACATAGCGAGTGAAATACAGGATGCAAATTCCACTGTACAAATAGGTAAACCATTCAACCACTACATCCTCTTCCCTCTGTTGACTTTGTAGTCTTTTACACTTAATCGCCTGATTGCCTGTGGGCTCCTGCAGCCCTTAGGCAAACTTATTTCATGTTCAAAACTCTTGTGGCCCATATGTGTATCACAAATAAACAGAAAAAGACAGCTGACAAATAAAAAAAAACAACAACCTTAAGTTTAGAAATGGGAAAAAAAATGAGGAACTTAGAGAGACTGTCCTAGCAAAGCTTTTTTCTCACTTGTTCTGAAGTGATAAACACCGCAGACAACACTAAGATCATTCTTTGGAAATTGATCAAAATATTTTTTTTTTCACTTTCCTTTCAGGGCTTCCATGTAACATAGAAAATTGCATTGTTATAAAATGAACTAAGAAAATTCTAGAGCACCCACCCTCCTGAGCTGGTCCAGGGCGCTCAGCATCTGCTCGAGCTGGGCCATCTTCTGTCTGGTGGCAGCTGCTTGGCTATTCCCATTGAGGTCCTGGGACAACTCTGGACAGAGGGTGAACATGTCAAAGGTCAGCAAACAAATTTTCTTCATTGCATTTATGTAAAATAATAAGTGTTCATCTGAGAGTTAAAACATTTGGTATCAATGCTTAAGCAAAGAACATTTTAGTTAAAATATACCTCCTTGGCTTTTGAGTGTCTTGTAGTTGAAGTCAAAGTCATCCTGCAAGTTCTCAAGCATTTTCATTTTCTGCTCCATATCCTAAAATAAGTAAATAAATAAAAATCAAATCATGATTATATACGAACTGTACATAAGGAGGAGGATTCTTTACACTATGTTTTCAAAATACATAACCAACGAATCTCGAATGTTAGCTTACCTGCACCCGCTTCCTGATGTCTTGAAGGTTGTGCTCCAGGATCTGCTGCTTCTCTGTTACCACTGTCCCTGTGGGATGGGCTGCCTGGCCATCCTAAAACAAACACAGACATGTAAAGCCTTTGCGTTCACCCAATTATGGCTTAGTTTTAAAACATTAATGTGCGTGTGATATGGTTTAAAAGAGTATACTATGTCACTGCCGTACCACTTAAAATTAATTAACCGTAGCTCTTTAGTATGCGCCATGAATGCAACATATAAGTCAATGTAACACTTCTCTACCTGTGCAGCAGAGGTGGCAGTCTGCAGGAGTCTTTGCTCCTCCCACAAACAGCGGGCAACAATGCGGGCAATATCCATTGGCTTCTCCAGGTACTTGCTCTGCAGATGCTGTTTAATCCTGCGCAGGTTGTGCTGGTAGAGTACATTGTTTTCCTGAAGGAAACGGCTATACTGCTGGTCTATTTCTCCCAAGAGGTTGTGAAAGACCAGTGTGGCATGTGACTCCTTATTGGCAGCATAGGCCCTTTTAAAGGAAAGAAAAGACAATCAGGATATGATTATGTTTCATTTCTCAGAGCTAACCAGCCATGAACAGGTGCCGTTAGACTCTCTGTGCTCTGCTGGGAACACATTCATGGCAATTTATAAGATTTTCTGTGTGAAAGTAGGTGAGAGGTAACAGTTAGTCTTTTTTATGTCATATTTAAACTGATGTTTCATGTTTTCTGTGAGGTGGCTGGAGATGGTCTGGCCAGCTCTAATTAGAATGTGTTAACTTTCTTTTTTTATATGAATTTCATGGTGCAATTGTTGCCTAACTGGTTGATTTTCACCTAAGAATTTGGCTTGTGTATCACCACAGCACAGAGATACAATTTTGTGAACAGCTTAAAAAACACAGGAAGTGTGCATTTTGTGCGCAGTAAATCCTTTCAAGCAATTAAAGATATCCTGTGATGTAATTAACAAAAAAAAAGTTGAATCAGACAGAAAACTCTTTTGTTACTTTAGGACTGGGTCCTTAAAAAAAAAAAAAAGTCTAAGAGAAAGTTTAATTAAACAACATGGAAACATAATATGCGTGAGATCCCTGAAATTGTGTTATGAGGGAAGAGGATGGCACAAAAAGGAAGATGGTTACATTGAATGATAAAACATAATAGCTGTCTGCGTGGCAAATCATCAGTGAGCTATGGTGACCACATAAAATCAATTCAGATGCATGTCAAACAGGAGGAACAAAATAGGATTTCATAGCACACAAAACAAACACATTTCAGTTATTTCTCACCAGTCCTGACTCTCAATCCAGGGGGCAAGGAACTGCCTTAGTTCCATGGGAAAGCTGTCACTGTACAAGTGGTAGAGCTGCTCCAGATACCTGGTCTCCAGCTGCTGTAACTGGTTCCACTGGGCCATCCTGACATACACCTCCTCAAACCTATAGACACACACACACAAAATGGGGGTAAAAACATAAATTAGGCAATATACACAGGAAACCTCTCTGAGATGGCACACAGTGATAATCGTAAAATGAGCTACATGTCTGAAGAGGATTACTCTCACAAAGACTAGAGAGAAATCTCTAAATGTTAAATTTTCTCTGAAAACTACGACAGGCCCTTGGGAGGTCTCCTCTGCAGCAGCCACTTCCTGTTCAGTGAAACACGACGCCTCCACCAAGAAATACAGGTCAGTATGAACAGCTGTCAGGTCCCTTAGAGGGTAAATATTAATGATCTTTGGCTAACATATTGTCACACCCATACAATAAAAACCGCACTTCTGTTTTTTAGCTGTTAAAATGCTACTGTGCGTATGGATTTGAAACCAGAGAAACATATTCTTAGACATCACACAAGATTAGCACTCTGGTTTTCTTCATATCCATTTTTCTCTTTAAACCTGACTCAGCAGGTGGCAGACACAATTATCATACATCAGATCCACAATCTTGATCCAGATAGCCTTCTCATATTACCAAGAGCAGCTCACATTGTTCCCTGGAGGGCTCTGACTCTCCAGTAACAAAAACCAGACACAGTAAAATCAACAAAGTGTTGTCTCCACTAGTACTGGTATTAAAAGACCCACTGAAGCCTTTGTTTAGGCCTTTTACATGACCTTTTAACTAACCTTTTTAGTATCATCATCCAAAGTCAGAGTCAATGTCAGAATGGTCAATACTTAGTTTTGCAGTGACATTACATAATAATGTGTTTTGCAGAGCACAAGGAAGTTCTTAGATATAAGAACAGAAGTTCATCTCTAATCCCTTGTTCTTGATGACTCAGACATGTTCTTGACAAGAAACTAGACTCCGCTCTCTGTTTCCAGGAGATAGCGAAGATAGTGCTGTTAACATGTTAAAAAAACTTAAAAGGAGTACCTTAATTTGCATTCAACATCTGTGCGCATCACTCACATTGTTCTTAATAAACTCCTTCACTATTCCTTGCACTAATGTTTGGCTTACTCCCAGTTTATATAACTTAAGTTTGGTGCGTGGCCACTGTCACATCACAATGGAATAAAGTCAACAGCTTTAATTGAATCTGAGTTTGTACTTGATAATGTACAGTGTCTATAGTTATCGACTGTATAATATAGTATGGATATATCTTAAATCAGATAAGAATCCATCTAATGTATTTTAGAATTTGGGCAACTCAAAACAAAAACATATGTGCTAAGTTTAAATGAATGATTTTCAAGTCCTTGAGAAGGCACAAGAATTTAGTTAAAACAACTGCTCTCATGACATCATTTGGGACAGGTTTTTTTTGTAGGATGTAAGATACTTAAAAGAAATCGCCCATCAAATGTGATAGTTTTCATGTGAACAACGTTCCTCTTTCGGTGAAATCTGAAAGAGATTCATCTGCACAGCGTAATTTCTGGGCTTATGAAAACTGAGAGGATGACATCAAAGAGTTGCTGAGTCACTGTTAATAATGTGATCATTTCTTTCATTTCTTTTTTTACCTGAATTAGTGTATCTAGGTTTCTGTTTCTGGTGAATGTTGGTTAACAATGACTTTGTTTGGTATTTTATTTTACATTTCCTTGATAAATCAGAGTAGGAAGGAAGGAAGTTAGATCAAACATTTTGACACAATGTCATTTCCACGAGTACTTATAATGTTTTTTTACCACCTTCATCCTGCCTTTCCAGGTATTGAATTGAATCAGAGATACTAATAAGTTCTATGTCAACATCAAAGACCCAGTGTGTACAGTTACAAAGGTTCTCCAATGCTGTTTTACTATTAATTAACTAAAGCTTTACACCATGTTTGGTAAGAGTTATTGCCATTTTGATAATAAAAGGCAAATATTAATTTGGAAGGTAAACTTAAGTGTCAAAAGGGTCCACAATGCCAAATTACATAAGACATTTTGTCTGGATTACACACTTGTAATAACAGCCTTAAAAACCTGTTGTTTTGAAGGATGACACGCTTTAACAAATTATGATCTGAAGGTCATGTTTTGCCTAAACACCACATTTTAAATACAAACTGTCTCTGTCTGATTTTTAAACTCAGACTCTGTGTGTAAAAGCAGATTCTGCCAGAAATTCGTCGGCCTGATGTGTTTTTTGTCCTTTTTCCAAAGGCTCTGCAGTCATTTTGCTGCGACAGTAGAGTACACTGTGATCCCTTGAATTCATGTCACTAATATTCCGGTAAATACTTCCTTGAAAAAAAGAAACCAGTTACCGAACCAGCTTTTCATTATAAGGTCCTTGTAAATACAGGTGACAACAAAAGCACTATTATGTACAAGAATAATTTCAAAGCACTCAACATCCATCCCAGTCATTGGGTTTGGTGGTAGCCTACTACACTGCATTACTATGACTTCAAATCAGTGCACGCTGCAGCAGTCGGGGTATTTTAATATCTCATATTGCGCCTATTACCTCAAAACGAGACTCTGTTAGGGTTTGGACAGGATCTCTCTCGATCTAATATACAGAATGGAAGAAAAGTACCCCAATGTAAGGTGGCAGACATGTTGTCCCGCGGATAGTTTACTGATGGGCGTGACAAATCAGAGCAAACACATGCAATTAACCTAAATTTCAGCCCAAGTATGCATGCACCCAGGTCTAGTTTGAGCTATTACTGTTACTGTTCAATCGTGTTGAACGACAGCTGGCGTAAATATAACCATTATAACCTTGATTAGCTTTGATTATACTTTTATTAATATTAGACCCACAGGGAGCAACTTGAACTAAGTAGCTACAAGTAAAACATTGTACATAACAACTTTGGTAGCTCAACGTTTTGTAACACCATTGCCACAGAATGATTTCTCGACAACAACTTTACATCGTCACAATGCTGCAGTTAAGGTTCAGCATTGTTAGGGATTAACTAACTATAAATGCACCAAAGTGATTCTCTTTAACATAATAATAAAAAAACACCCCGCATCATGTCGAAGAAAAAAAAAATTCAATACATGCCAAAAGCAAAAGTCGTTGTGGTCGCTTACCTAGCTTGCTGTCACTTCCTTGGAAAGTTTCTCCGTAAAAAAAAAAACTGAAACCCTCTCCGACAAACAACACTGACTGTAACAGTCAGCAACAACTTATGTTAAAAGTTAACACGTAAAAGTGGTGAAAAAACACGAAAAAGATCGTTAACTCTGTCTTATCTTGCCAGTACGGGAAACACTTTTTGGCCGCACGCACAGATCTCCTCACCTAAGCCATCTCCTACATTTGCAGTCTTTCCAGCCAAACAAACTCCATTATCTCCGTTATTGACATCTTTTACAGCCAATAACAGTCGCCTACTCTACTGTATCCAATCAGAACGCAGGTTTCCCACCTAAGGGGCGGAGCTCTAGTGCGAGTTTGGTTGAGAACGCCATGTTTACTGCTGTCGCAACTGCGCTGTTCGCTACGGTACACCCTCCCTGCGTATGGACCACAATGTAGGCCCGCGCTATTATTCGCTGCGGTGGGAGAACAAGCACATTGACAGAACAGCCGGCCTGGAAGTCATCTGAGTTACTGGCAGTGTTGACGTCATCAAGAGTTTAATACATCGGTGCTGTTCATTATTGACCTCTTCCACTCAGTATTCAGTGGCTGAATTTCTAAGCCTCTTCGAACAGCTGAACAAAAGTAAAACAAAATATATATGCTGACACACAAGTAGTGTGGTTAGATGTATACACAAAATGTTCATTCAACTCAGGAAAATGAAAATAGCAGACATTATATATTATTCAGTACTTTTTATTTATAATGCAGCAGTCTGGCAAAAAGCCTTGAACACAACAGAAAAGACAAGCTTCAATATTTGAGTATGAATCAGTAACACCAAAACCTTTTATGGGTAACATTTAGTTGTGACAGTGTGAATGTCAGTGTTTTTTTTTTTTATAAAAGAAAAAATGTCTCTATGTAAGCTGTGTATGTATCTCGAGTTTAGAGCGGGCTGATTTTAAAAACTATTAGCTTGAAACAAGGCCGACTACGCATGATGGCAAAACCCCCCACATTTTTCATAAAGCGAGCAATATCTTACAAGTGTTTTAATGTTTGATGCGCTACACAATAAAGACATTTCTGTCAAAATATATATAAAAAAGCTAACACTATTAAACTTATGATTACGTAATCTCACAAGCCTGTAATTTTTTGCTCTTTTATGAAATTTCCACCTAACATTGACATGAAATTAGAGTTTCATCAAAACATCAGTATCAATTTACGGTATGCACATACTTACTCTTTACAATACACACCCACACACGCGCACACACATACGCAGACAGAAAGATATACATTCTTGTTCTCTGTCCTTCTCGCTGTTCTCTACCCTGCTTAGTGCTCAGATGGAGCACTCCCCTTAATTGCATTCCCCAGCCCATTGATTATTTTAATGGCGTTCCATCTGCATGCCTACACCACATCAAGGTCACACGTAGGCTCAAGGGAAGAAAATAGAAGCTACCTTTTTCCTGTACTGTGTGCTTGTCTGATCAAAAATGGCAGAGAGTGAACATTGCTATTGCCAGTTTACATCAGGCTCAGATAATTACAATCCGATTGTCACAGCTTCCACTAACCCTGCATGGCCGTCTTCTTGAACTTACAGTGATAACCTCATTAATCAATTGTGGTCAGACAACTTCAGTGTGATTTTCATCTGGTTTCTACAACTTGCCAGCTGGTTCACACTGTTCCAGTGTTCTGGCATTTATTTAATTGCGATGGCATTCTTAAAATAAAGTAGTGCGCTGTCTCATTTTGACTGCATAAAGCATGATGCGTGCATCTCCGTATTTTATGTAGTCAGGTATTAAACTGTCATCTTGCACTTCAGGCCATCATTTTTCTGCCCGCAATTATCTTGGGAAAATTTAATAGAGATGTGCAAATGCACTGTGATGAGCAGTGACCATGGTGACGTGGTCGTATTTCTTCTCCTCCTGTGGAAGTTGGTTAGTGCAACATGTCCAGACGCAATAAATACAGTGTGGTGAAAATAAATCAGAATTGCGGTGAATGAGGATCAATGCTTTTTTTAAGGAGGCACTGCAAAGATACAATGCAGCAAAAGTTACATTCTGAATTTCAGATTTGAGTGTTTTCATTTTATTATAGTTGAAATTTTAAACAACAGACTATTTTAAAAACCCAAAATAAAGTACACAGAAGTGATTATCCACATAATGTAGTCCATAACTTCAATCTCAATTGGGGACTACTGATTCATTTATGATCTTTATCAAAGCTAAATAAATATCTATACAGGATACTGACTTGCTTTTCAGAAAGGTAATATTAGGTCCTTAACTTACTTTCACAACATAAACTTCAGTGTAGTGCTGTCTTTAATTGTTCAAATATTCTGATATTTTAGTATTTTAGCAGACATTTCAGTCTATTTTCAGTCATTTATATTTGTAAATACCATTGAGAAACATTATAGTGTAGCATTTAGCACAATGCCTGAGTGACTAACACTAAATCAGTTCATGCCTTCATCTTTTTTGCATGACAAGAATAATGTTTTCTGTACACTCTCCTGTTCAGGAAAAACCCTCCTCCTGCTTCCTCAATATTTTATTTCTTCTAAACCTTGCTTTCCTGTTCTGTTTTGGGTTTCCCACATGCACATTACATCCCAAGCGCCATCAGTTAAAACATGAATCCTGTTAACAACTTCCTGTTACCGTTCCTCTCAATGTGCATAACATGGCAAATATAGTATTACATGTTACATTTCAATAAGAGAGACTATTTAAAGTTTTTTTCCCCCCTCATAGTCTCTTAAATCAGTTTATCACACCAACAACAAACAGTAAACACAATAAACATACAAGTCTAAAATAACCATTCAGCCTACAGCATGTTTCTAAAGCTAGCTCTGTTTTTGTTTTGTTTTCTCTAATCTGTATGCAAAAAAAGAGTAAGTATGAAAGTCATCCCTGCTGGGTACAATAAAAAGAAATCAGAAAACAAATGAGACATTGTAGATTGTGATCATGTCTAGAAAGTCCCTGTGACTAATATTGTGTCCTTGTGATTGGACTCATTCATCAAGACTCAGATCCTCCTCCTTTTAATTCTCTCTTGTCGCAACCCCCACAGCCCTGCAGAGCTGGGATGCTCTACTCGCTTTGGGCCTTCTCTAGGTGGCCTGGCTCCACTCTGACCAGCTGACAGTCCTCAGTCACCTCCAACAGAGCCTCCATCTCTGGGCTGTCTACACTCACTAGCTCCTCTTCATCCACATCCACATGCACACCCAGCCCGTTTTCTTCTCCCCCTGACTGGCACTCGGCGTCCTTCACCTCCACCATCTCTGTGGTCTGCACCACCTCCTGTTCCCCTTCTCGGATCTTCTTGACGTGGAACGTGAAGGGGGGCACACGGTACACAGTGGTCTTGGAGCGTGCATAAATCGTGTGGTCAGGGGTGAGAGACTTCTTTACCTTGTCTTTGGAGCTCTTCATCTTCATCCTGCGCTCCTGGTTGGGGGTCATGCGGGTCCCGAGCTTGCCAATTTTCTTCTCAAGGCTGTGCTTTGTTTTCTCCAGATTGTCACGGGTTTTTTGTCTCGTTTTCTCCAGGTTCTCTCGGGTTCTCTGCTTGGTTTTCTCCAAGTTTTCCTTGGTTTTTATCTTGGTCTTCTCCATTTTTTCTTTGGAGAAAGCTTTTTTTATGTTGTCTACCTGCTGCTTGGTTGAGCGTTGGAGGCGCTTAGTACGAGACTCCTCAATGATCTCCTCGATCTCCACCTCCTCGTCAGAATTGAGACTGTCAGGGAGTCCTTCTCGTCCCTCCTCAGGTATTTGCTCCAGGCCCTCCACAGCCTTCCCTTCAGTCTCTGCTGCTTTAGTTTTAGACGTCTTTGGCGGCTTCACTTGGTCCTGAGGGAGAAAAAGAGGGGAGATAACAAAAATAAGTCTTTAAGCCAGAGTAGAATTAAATTAAGGGGACACAATAAGTGAATTCAATAACATTCAAAATTTGACATTTACAATAAAAACTGGCAGACACTGCGCTACACTGATTGTATGGGGTGATTAATGTGAATCTATAATTTTTTTTAAGTTTTCAGTCTGAGAGAGCGCAGCTAATGGCCTTTGGGCAAAAAAATTAAATTGAAAATGTGAGCATTTTACTCCCCACATTAATTTACAATTTCAGTGCACACATTTCATTGTTTACAGCTAGGGTGGGGTGCCATCTAGTGGTGTCTATCATATGTGCCTACATGGCTACACCCAGTTATTTTATATTTCCTTGAAAAGGCTTAGACGCATAAGAACAAAGACTGGTGTGTTCACATGCTTTTCACATAATAAAACCGTGACTTGTAAGGAAACCTATGTATTCTCGACCTTTACAGTCATACTGAAACTAAAGCCAATGTCGAATCTAACCACAGGAGTATTTCCTGCCGCTTCACTATCATTTCTCCATTAAAACCATAACTCAGAGACTCTCTCTGCTGTGACTTAATTGCCAAAATTTAAAACAAATCTAACAGAGCCTGAAATGTGTTTTTTTTTTTTGAACAATTAAAAGGTTTTAAAATGATGTTTTTATAGATTACAAATATATATAATTAATTCAATAATTCAAATTTAATGCTGCTCTCACTTCATGGGAAAGACTCTGCATTCAGTTTCAGTTCTAACATGTAATATGCATTACAGCTGTGCAGCAATTTCACACCTGGTCACAGAATATCTATTTGAGTAAACTCAGACTCAGGGCCATATCAGCAACCTTAACTTGTAAAACCAATTGCCATGTTTACACGTAGACTTCCTTTTACATTACATTAACATTTGAAGAAAAAAGTGGTGAAGTTAGTTAGTTATTGCAGAGCCAATGCAGAGTTATTCAAGGGTTTTCCTTTGACTTTATGAAGATAAAAGCATATCTTTACTGTGTAACATCACTTGTGCAAACAACAAACTATGCTGCTAACAGCTGCTAATCACTCTGCACTGTAGCAACCCTGTTTCCATGTTGTTTGGCATGATACTAACAATGTGGTACCAGATATCCACACTGGGAGAAGCAGCACTATGCTAAGAATGTTATCCCGTAACAACATGTCTGTTAGAGGGATTAGAGGTCCCACACTGCTGCAGCTGATTAGTTCTCTCTACGTTTAATCTTTGCAACATCACCATCCTCAATGGATCTGTAGAAATATTAAAGAGATAAGGTCACCGTGGCCTTCCCACTGTAGATGCCTTTGCAATCCAATTTGTTATTTTTAAAGGTCTCATTAGGGTAGAAATGCCTCTAACACAGCATTTAGACATTCATGAAATATTTGGCTTAAATCTTTCAAGTTTAACATATTTTTTTTGCAAATACAAATAAAAAAAAAAACAACAAGAAAGGTTGTAGGAGGACTGAAAACAGAGCAGATAATATATTTTAAGCTCTAGGCACAAGAAACACAATCTGATTTTTATCCTAAAGTTAAAAGCAAATCTGGTTTGATGTGTTTTTGCTGTATTAAAAAAAAAGAAAAACAATGTGAAAGAAAAGTGGTTCCTGTCACCGCATGCAGACTGCATCTCACACACAAACAGCTAAACCAGATAAGTATACATCACTGCTTACTGATTGCAGATGTCTGTTTGTTTTCTCCACCTATTCATTGGAATAGTAGAAAAGCAAACAGTTTAATAAGGCAGTAATAACTTGTCAAATAAATCTCTATCTCAGTGTCAACCTATTAAATGTGCTCACAAAATCTCATAACTATAATTACTTTCCCGTCTTCCACCTCGCTAACTATTTGCTGGTTCTCTCTGTGATTGTATCATCTCTTTTTCTTTCTGCTCATATGACACAAGCAACAAGGACCATAACTTATTTAGCCCACAGCATTTTAATAAAAACCGTGGTTCCTTATGGGGCTTCTCAGTTAGTGGAGAAATGATTTATTCTCCACCATTTTGACCTACAGATGGAGATTAAATGCACACTGCTCATAAAATAGAGAGAAAGTAAATGAGGAGGTAGCATGCCAGTTTGATGTTGCCAAATTTGTATCCGATACAGCTTTACCAAACTTCAGGGCTTGAAAATGAAACCAACATGAAGTGTAAAAAGCTTTCTTGCAGTTTCTTCAACGGCCACTTGAGGCTGGCTCTCTATGTAAATCTATCAATCCCCCCACAGGGCTCCATATTAAAATGTCCAACTTAACAATTGAAGTAAACAAGTTTCGATAGTTTTGATATACTTTTTTTCCTTTATAGCTTCTTTTTTAAAAAATGTAGGCCAACAAGGAACATTTTTTTAAAAAACTCACTCATATGAATTAAGACTTAAAGTAGGCATTATAAAGTTGTGGCTGCTTTGATTCACCGCAGCCACTAGATGTGTATTAGACATTATAGGGTCACTGGCAGAAATTTGTTTCCTCTCCAGCCCCTCCCCCTGGTCCATGGTCACTTCTGGCTACAAAAAACCCACAAGGCGACAGGCCATAATGCCAAACTTCAGGCTTTGAAACAGTAGTCGACCAACCAACGTATGACATCAGGGTGGTTTCATCCACTATTATA
>JAQNCA010000010.1:5449823-5462271 GCA_029783725.1 Acanthurus tractus
ACCTCAAGCCTAATTTGGCATTTTTGTACTTTTATTCTTGTTATGTATTCCTCTTGCTCTACAAATAAAGATAAATAGTATATAGATGAATGTGGGTGTTATATTTCAGTTGAATTTGTTTAAATGTTTTTATTAGACTTTCAAGGTTTTCACAAAAACACAGACATTGCATGTTGGAACATTCTGTTGTCTACATTCTTTAAACCTGACTCAGCTGAGCGTGTCTGTGGGAAAATGTGATAAAATCAGCGAACCCTGTTTGGGTTTCCCTGCCTGATTATAAAGCAAAAAACAGGGAGCTGGAGGAAGAAGATGGTAAGTGCATTAGCGTCAGTGTGTTAACTTCCTCTCTCCTCCCACTTACCAGCAATGGAAAAACTGGCACTCTCTAAATATGTGTGTATACCTGTGTGTGTATGTTTACTGAGAGGAGCCATGGGAATAGTGACTGAGAATATGTGTGTTCTCCTAAATGAGAAGGAGGTCTGTACCTAATGATTCTTTCCTCCAAGAGTGGCGTGAATCAAACCTAATGGAAACGGCTGCTAGAAAGTGGGAGTTCTCTCTCTTTTTCTCTCTAAATGTGCAAGTGTTTGTGTGAGAGTGTTTGATTTGCACAAACAAGCCAGCAACAGTCTCAGCCACCTCTCAGAGAGCAATAACACAGGAGATGCATTAAAAAGTCCTGTCAGACTGTGGGGAAAAAAATTGGCAAACCTTTGGAGAATCTGCTACATTTTCTCAACCTATGGTGACAACGATGTAATTCCCCCCGTCTGTAATTCCCCCCTTCAGTGAATTGAAGGCATTCATGTTACAACAGTAATTTATTTTCATTGTCTAAACAATATTGGAGGCAAAATGTTCTCTGTGTGACTCATAAGAGCCAGGATAACTTAATCACTGACTGTTACCATGGACAGCACAGCAAACAGTGCTCCCAATCAGCTCTACACCACAGCAGCTTTGACTAAAGCCACTGGCATCTACTGTCCACTTTGGTGTCCCTCTATCTGCTGCTGCACGATCTGGTGCTTTTCACGCTCAGTTATTTAAATATGTTGTCATGTGCAATGACGTCATGGAGAAAAGTGTTTTCTGATTGCCAATCAAAAATGACCGTGTTGTTTGCTTTTTGACAAATAGCTGCAGGTGTCTGTGCGGGATTTAGTTTGTGTAATGTGAAATTATTTAATAAAATACATCAAAATAATGATCTTCTAATTGTGGACTGCAACAATTAAAATATATTCCAGTAATGATCCTATTAATAAAATAATCCCAGGCATTATTTAATGAAACTCAAACATCTTATTTAAAAGCAGAGTATAATACATATTTTTTAACGATATCTGTTCATTAGCACAGATAATGAGGTTGACTCAGGTTTGATTATATCCCTTGCACATTAACATTCACTCTCCTGATCCCACTACATGCATACAGACATTTAGCAACTTGCTGGCTTGCAGAAGAACACACACACAGACAGACACACAGTATTCCTTTTAAGGCAGTGTGATGAAAGGCCTCTCCGGTGAGTCACAGGAGCAGGTGTCTGATCCTGTCCAGTCCTTGCAGCTGTGCACTTAGCTTTTACAATGAGTGATATCACTGATCCCTGCGCCCCTCAGGGATGGGAGAAGGCCAAACGGGAGATTGACATTAAAAAGAGGTGGAAGTTCGCATGTAAGAGGCTCCTAGAGGCACGAATGGCGACGCTTTGATCCCTACAGAGCGCTCAGACTTGGAGGTTTAAAAAAAGAACACCATTGTGCCTCGGTCATTAATACTGATGCATCACACACTCTCCTAAATAAGGCTCAAACAATCCATAGTTGAGTGGTCCAGCCACCCACTACCTCTGGCATTTTATGGTGACTCTTATGACTGAGGACACAATGCAAATGTTGTTTCATGAAGTTCTCGTATCCCTCCTAGAACAGCTCACTCAGATGGAGCTGTGCTTAAAGTGTCCTGCTGGTAATGGAAACATGAACCACCAGTCCCGCTCTGTCTATGGACAGATTCATTCAAAAGAAAGAGGCTCTGTGTACCATGTTGCCAACATGGCGATGTCATATTAAAGTGCACACCACAGGAAGGGAGTTCCTTGGCTTCTCTGTCACAGTGATTTGTGATTTCACACACATGGACCTGAAGAGGGAAGCCCTTTTCCACAGCTTAGCCTTCCAACATCCATTACTCTTGAACCACTGGAATCCCAGGGTAACTCCCATGATAGAAAATGTACTTTTCCATTTACATCTATGTGTGAACTGGCGGCTGAAGTTCTGGAATATATTACATAACTCTGCCTTTTTCTCTAACAGGTCCATCGATGTTAAGATTGAAGGGGTACAGTGTGTACAAGCTGGAAGGCACAAAACTGAATTTGCACGTCAAGCTGCAGAGAGTACCACTCTCTAAAGAAGAGTGCCACTTTACAGGATGATGTGATGTGGGGATCAAATGAGGGCATGAATACAGCACTGGGCCCGACTTTAGGAAACCATAACTATCAAATTACATTAGGCCAATGTAATCATTAATGACTAATCACTCCTGCCAAGTCACACCTGGAGGTATGGGAAGGAAGGCAAGCAGCCAATCACCAACACTGCTTTGCTTTGTTTTGAACTGAGCTCTCGCTTCTGTGGTACTAAATAATGTGACTGGGACATTGTAAAAGGAAAATCTGACAGGCTGTAGAGCTTTTTATTGTCTTTGTATGTGCTTCTAATCCAGTTTGAGCCACTCAGCTGTCCTGGTATTAACTTGCACTCAATAAAGTCCTTGTTATTTTAATGGATCTCTTGAGGGAGTGACTGAATATTGGATTTAACTGAAATACGAACAAAATATTGCAAAACTTTGTATTAATACTTTCTTTTCCTGAGGAATGTACGTTAAACTCTATGTACATTTTTTTATTTGTGTGAGATTAAATAAAACAAGTTTTAACATTTCACCTTAAAGTCTGCCTATTACACCTACAACTTAAGTGTGAATTTATGATTATTTATAGACTAATCATCCTAAGCATCCATTTGCATGCAAGGTCTAATCCCAAGGGTACAAAAAACCCAAAGAGTGTCCTGGCGAGCTCCCACTGACAGTCTATAACTCACATACCCGTGACAAGAGCTGCGAGCCATCGCTGCTGCAGCAGTGAGAAATATACCACCAGAGTAACCTGACTGTTGCAGAGTGAAGGCTTGCACATACCAGACCTAACTTTCACATGAAGTGTCTAAAGTTACAGCAGCAATAACAGTTATTTAGTATATTAATTAAGATTGTTTGGATACAACTTTTTGTCTTGCCAAAAAAAGACACGGCTCGGAGTCTTTAGTCGTATTTGTTCATCCAAGTGAATGTTGTTGTTTTTATTTAATTTTATTTACAGTTTTGAATTCCACTATCAGTCTTCTTCATGTCGTGTAGATGCTTTACTGAAATGCCTTAAACATATTACAAATGGCTATTTGCAATGATCACTTAATGCCGTTCATGCAGGGAAAAGCCAAACTACAGTCCTTCAACAAATTTAAATTTACAAATTTAATTACCTCCCGACCTAAGGAGCCATCATCAAGATCATTAAATGAATATGTGATGAAAAAGAAGAAACAAGCACCACTGATTAGGAGCTGTCAGCCAGTGAATGTGTACATTTTAAAAGCATTGTATTTCATGTCTGCAACAACCGGTGGGCCACTAAGACCACAGTAAGCAGAATAACGTGTTTATTCCACTACAGAGGACACCTAATGCTCTCTGTTATGAAGTCATCTACTGTTTTTGGCAATCATAAAAAAGGAGCTGCAAATATCGGCATGTCAAAAAGAAATTAAGACAAACGCTATTATACTGTTAGACAGAAATTTAGATACACGGGTAGCATACAAAGTGCAGTATGAACCCACAACTGAGGCTACAGGTAAGCCCACACGGACACGTAAGCAATGCAATCAATCAATCAATTGGTGTTGCTTCATGCTAAATTTAGACTCACTCAAAGAAACAAGACACTCCACCATTCCACTGCATTACTGCTGGTGTATTAATAATCAAAAGCAACATAGCGGTTTCCTTTAATACACCATCTCAGATCATTTTGCCATGGCCTCGTAGAGGAAGGGTGTGCCTACAAATCTTGGAATAAACAGCATGGAGGGGTTCGGCAGCTTCCCCCAGAGTTGTGATGATGTATGAGGACACATTTCTGTTAGCTGGCCAGACACTGGATGGCAACTACAACTGTTCAAATGGAGGGGCGACCTGATCGGTGTCCCAGCTTGTAAATCCTGTCTGCTGCTGTAGGATGAGGATGTGTGATGAGATAAGAAGACAGCTGGGGCCTGAGATCAGGCATCAGGACACATAAAATGCAAATAAAAATAGCAACTTGCTGTGTCCTCTTGTGGACTCACAGAAACGGCTAACTAACACACCATTAGGACATTAAACCATAATGTGCTTTACTGTTGCAGATGAATGCACACACACAGATGTTGACTAAAAGCACATTTTGTCCTTATTTCCTCAAAACATCAACACACAGCATGTGTAAGAGTGAAAAGCACAGTATGTAAATTACACATTGTCTTGAGCTTATAGTGTGGGATATTTTCAGATAACCGATTATAACCGGCTCGTCAAATATGTGAAATTACTTGCTGACTGCTGGCTATTACACTCCTTTTTCAGTACATACCTGCTCTCAATAAGCAATGAGTGATCAGAGCAGATCTGACCAAACACGCCAAGAAAAACATAGTTCTTGCTCCAAGACAAAGCTGAACGCTGCCAAAAAACAAGAAGATGAGCTAAAGAAACAAGCAGAGGAAATAAAAGCTTGAAGGAAGAGATAGTTTTACAATTTAGAAAATAAACTTATTTGCCTTCAAAAGGAAAGTTAGAAAGGAAGTGGATAGGCTACCTTTACTAATAGACCTATGTTCTGAAAATATAAATATACTGTAAGCTTCACTCGATAAAAAAGACTGGAAAAAGGAGAAACAAGTTTGACTCTCTTGATATAATGCAGAGAGGTGTCTCCAGAACTGGTCTCACTGAACACTCATTAATATTTCTCTCTGAAGCCGGTGTTTGTCTTTTTAAATAGTACGACTACCTGACAACTTTTTACATGCGGTGGCTCACACACACCACCAAGTCCTGGAACTCGGAGCTGGCTTGACATAGAAGCTGACATGCAACAGTGAAATGTGGAGCCTGCCAGATATCTTTCCACTAGCTCGGGAAAGAGGAGTGCAGCAGGAGCAAAGGACAGAGTGGAGAGACTGGGAGAGGACAGCATAGTGTTCAAGGGCTGTGGCTGAATGAGCTGTCCCCGTTGGGTCTGGGTTGGAAAACTGCGTGGGAGTAGAACCAGCTCAGTCGACGGTGGAAGAGATAGCGGGAGAAACTGAGACGAAGGAAGGGGAACAAGTGGGCATGTTGGCAGGAGTGGTAGAGAGATGCCAGCGGAATGAATCACTAATACTAATTTGGTGCGTCTGGTCGAGTGCTTTTTGGTCGAGGTGGTTCCAACCAGCCTTTCTGCAAGAGGCTTTAACCAGCCTCCATGTAATGACTCTGAGATCTGATTAAATGATTCACTAACCTGAAGGGACCAAAAGCCTTGGCAGGAACCACTGTGTATGGACTAGGCGAAATTGAGTTATTACATAGTTAGAGCAGCTTTAAAAGCTGTTAAGGAAAAATGGGCTGTGGCTGGTGGTGAAGCTAATGGCGAGTTAGTGAAAGACTGTGAGACTGGTGTGCAATAAGACTGTAACTGAGAAGTCTTACATCTCCCAGATAGAGTTGACCACATTGCTATCAAAGTCCTTGAACTGCAGCCAAACACATCCTTATTCCAAACACACAGCACTGCTATCTCACACTCTGATGGACATACACTATCACATTGCAAAGACTGGAGTAATCCACAGAATTAAATTGATAATGCACCGTATGAAACAGTAGCCCCCCAGTTTAAAGTATCTAATAAAAGCACACAATGCCCTGAATAAATCTAACTAAAATGAGCACTTACTGGGATCTTGTTTCAAATGGAAACCATTGGTTACACAGTACATAGTTAAACCACAGCCCAATGACACATAACTAACTTGACAGATACTTAACCGAATAGTTTTTCACACAAAACTGTCTAGGAAGTTGTGTTTAGAAACTGTGTAAAAAGGGCAGGCATCTTCCAAAGTGCTGAGCAGGGGATTTGATGAACCATCAGTCTGTGAAACATCATCTATCACTGGCTGGCTACAACCGATCAGATCAGTGAACCATAGGATTTACTAGGAGAGCGCCATCAGTGCAGAGAGTTGGAAGTTACAACTGATGCTACAGCATAAACTATGTTAACTTATCTAGGAGGCGCCATTGCTGTTTTCCAACAAAAAGTCAACAACTGCTGCATTTCGTGCCAAGTCAATTTTACTGCTCCAGTTGGGTTCAGCTGCAGTTAATTCTTTTGGTAACTGCACTGAGGGCATGATTGTTTTTTTTTCCTTAATTGCCAATCAACTGGTTTATTTAAATTACACTCACAGAAGCATCTCAAATGAGAGCTAAAACAAAACAAGCAAAGGCACAAAAACATGTGTTGATTGAGCCTGAGTGCTCCATCGTCACCTCATATATTTGTGGATGGTGCACCGGGATCACACAAGGTCGCTCAGCAAAACACCGTCTTTTATACATTTTTCATACTGTTGCCTGGACAGACCAAGGAAGGGGCTGGAATGAGATCAAGCCTCTCAGAAGTTTTTCTACACAGCAACAGCTTAAGCTAGTTGAAGGCCAAGATGATTACCAGACATCATTGTAGATGTGCCTGGTTTCCTCAGAGGATGAGTGGTAGCCATCACTATGGCGACCTAATGAAAAGATGATATTCTTTTCTCCTCCAATCATTAAGCAGCTTAGAAACTGAAAAATAATAAGTATAACTAAAACTATTTTGATGAAAAGACTAATTATCATGTTGAAAGTAAAAATGTTAATAACCAATAAGCAAGGCCAGCGCCCTTAAGCTGTTTAAAAACACAATCATAACTTCCTTACTGTATGAACACAGAGATGCAACAGGAACAGAAAGGCCTACTGAGAGACATTTACAACATTTGTAATCATCATATTACAACTATTATGAGATTTCAGTGAAAAAGCCACAATAATACTCATAAACCATTTCATCAGTGTTTTTCCTGGCAGCTATTGCTATTAGAAAACACATCAACAGAAAACTAGACTCGCCAGACTGAAATAAAATATTTAAATGTCTGGCAAAAGGAGTTTAACAGGAAATTAGGAAATAAACTTGGACTAATTTGGAAATATTATGTTTCTCGTGAAAAGAAAATTGATCCATAACAGGCCGCAAAATTAGACACAATATAGTCAGAGCAGTGAGACACAGGGAGGGTGTGAAAGTGTTGGATCACTGGCCATTTGTTACCCATTCGGCTGTCACGCATCATGCAGCAGGAAGACCCGAGGCTGCTGCCACAGTTTTACCAAAACAAAGCAACAAATATAACTTCTAATGAGTTTTTTTTTTTTTTTAGTTCACATTTCAATCTGATTTGAAACCACAGTAACACTGTTGTTCAAGCATCCAGACAGCCTGAGATCTGTTGAAAATATCGGAGTGTATAACTAAGATGAAACAAAGTATATTTACTGTTCTTTATCAAAGTATTTCCATTTTATACTACTTAAGAGCATATTTCCAGTTAAATATATTCTTTTGACAGCTTTAGTTCCTGATTAGTTTGCATATTCAGATAGTTGATTCAAGTATGATTCTTAAAAATACGATGTACAATTATAAATTAGAGATCATAAAGATAATACACTATCTGCTATTCTGAAATGGGTCTCCGTACATAGAGACTCTCTCCCACTGCTCCTGATGTGAATGTGCATTCGGTAATTTGTTTTTATCGCCTCACTCTGCTGTTGCCGGGGGATCCTGCTTGCATCGTCGTTGTAGGTTTAATTATAAAGCATCGCTGTCAAAGTCTTTCCGTACTAGAAATTCTGCAGTATGTGTCTATTCTCAGAGTGACAGCAGAGAAAAATTATGGCACCTTCAATTAAAGCTGGTATGGCAGTTTTACAAAGCAAAATGGCCACACACATACACACAAACGTTGGTATTTTTCTTGTGAGGACGCTGCATCGGTTTACATCCACAGCCGTTGACATAACCATAACCACCGCATACCTCTAAACTCTAACCCTGATCCTATCCTTAACCCAATTCTAAACTTGTCCCACTCTAACACATTAACACACGAGCAGACAGTGGAAAGAGGTGCAACCTGACTGGGAGCCAGTGTTGATTTGCAATGCTGCCAATATGTGAGCAGCCTATCTGTCGGTTAATTAAACTGGACACGGTGCAGCCATCATCTGGCAGTATGTAAATAGATTTCGTGAGAGCCAAAAACAGCTACAGCAGCGTGGAAGCTACAGCATACCACGCCCCTTTCAAAACGTGAATGTGATCAAGTTTAAAGCGATAAGAGTGTTACAGTTGAGGGAAAACAAACAGAGAATGACAGGATTTATACTGTCGACTTAAACACACCAGTAAAACTTCAAGCTGTAGAGAGTAGTGAACATTTTCAAATTGAGCTCCACTTGTGCAACCTGTTGTAATGTGTGCACAGTGTCCCATGCAGACGATTGTACACAGAAATGCAGCTATAAAGACCTGCAGCACACCACGCAGTGTCGCAAACAGCAGGGGCACCTGCTTTGCAGAGTAATTTATTAAGGCCTAGTGTCTGTGATTGGATTTCTGCTACATGCCAATAGTGTAATCTGCTCCCACAGTGGACATCCCAGGAGAGGGGGGTGTAAAAACTGAAAAACGTTTGCCTGCCATCGAGATCCTGAGGTAAGCTCTACTCACGAGACTCCCACAACTTTCTCTTGCAATTGTGACTGTGTTTAAAGAAAATATCTATCATTTGCCAGCAGGCACATTGCACAGGCTCGGGTGTGATGTGCACAAGATGACTATAACTGATTTGATTTGTGGTCTATTGACAAGTTCCAGATCAAAGGGCAGGAGGGTCCGAGTTCAAGTGATGTAAGCTGAGAGTTAAGCAGCCAGACATGACTGCATGTTCCCCTCTCCCCCCAAAAAGCTGCTCAAGAAGTCACGACGACTCAGTTTTCCACTGTCCTCTTTTCCGAAAAACATATTTTCTTCCTGATTTTTATGATACCAGCTTTTCTTTCTGAAAAAAGGTTTACCATGCTCGCTAACATATGTCTGATCCTCTCACAGTACCCACATTTGTTTTCTCAAATGTAGGCTAAAGCACCATGAATGCATGACGCCGTCCTTGTGTCTTGTCCCTTTTGAAAAATCTTAATAAAAACTACATCTTCATCTCATGTGGCAGCAGTATACAGCCAACTATCTGTCCTCTGAGTATTCAGAGATGGGGCGTTGCTTCTGTCTCAAGTAGCCCTTCATGCCAGTGTTTATAGGCCTTATATTTGTATTTACACCCACTAGTCTTTATATAGTGTCATTGGGTAATCATGAAGTCCTGAGGAGTGGGAGAGGCCGCTATATGCCTCCATGTTTTTTTTTTCCATGGAAGCCACTAGTATTTTTCATGAGTGAGAGGAGGAATCCATTTCTAGCTGAGCATGAATACAAACAATTTACAACAGCTTCTAAATAGTTGGCCACAGTGTCTGATTCTTCATAAACATCACAGCTTCGTTTGAGGTCTAGGAAACAGTGAGCCACAGCTTTGGCCAGCATCCTCTGTCCTGAGATGATATTTTCAGAAACAAAGGTCATATTGTGCCACGGTGCGGCTCTCACTCTCTCTGATAGGATGATGTAAATAGATTGTTCTGATGGTTCTGACGAATTTTCAGGTGCATTTCACAATCACTCGCTCCCAGCTTTGCTTCGTCATGTAGCCAATGCAATACACTCTTTTTTCAGACTAACATGCACTGTGAATTCACTTTAGCAGATTTGTGTTCGCCAAATGTAAAGTATGCTCTTAAACAAAGATTAAGTGGTTACTACCCATGATGAAAATAATAAAAGAAACAGCTCTCACACACACACACACACACACACTTCAGCCATCAGTGTCTCTACCTGGTAGATGAGGACTTTGAAGTTGCGTCTCTTGAGCAGCTCGTTCTCGTTGCTCTCCAGCTTCTTGATCTGGCCTGCCTGCTTCTCCAGGTTGCTGCGCACCGTCTTGACGTTGACGCTGACCTTACGAACCTTTTCCAGCATTTTGTTGACAGTGTTTGCTGTGCCGATGTGGTTCTTGGACAACTTAGCCAGCTCCCCTTGGATAGTCGACACTGACTTCTCCATGGCCTCCTGCCGGGCCTCGAGCCCGTTCTGGGTCTGCTGGATCTGGTCTACAACGCCGATGATCTTGTCTAGCAGAGACAGAACCATGACCCCGTTCATCTGGGCTTCACTCTTGCCTTCGGAGCCAGTGGCCAGGACCGGGTCCACGTCCTCAGCAGGGTCCTCTACTGCTGGCTCGGTGGCAGCACCCACCAGAGCCACCTCATCGTCATCATAAAGCACTTCTTCCAGTGCTGATTGCTCCTTCTTGACACCTGTATCCGCCATGGCTGTCAACTCCAAATGCAAACCGCCTGCACACTCACTACAGTTAAAAATATACTACTGAAAAACAACCTGCAGGAGCCACACTGCACACAACTCCGTCCCTAATCCTTTCTCCTCTCTTTCAGACAACTTTCTCCGCCACTTATTGGCTACTTTCTAGTCTACTTTCCACTTAAACTTTCTCTTCAGCCTCCGTCTCACTCACTGTCTCTCTCGTTCTCTGCCTCTGCTCTCGGATGCCAGCCAGCCGAGGGGAGTAGGGCCTCTCACAGCTGAGGCATGTGTGCCCTGACTCAAATGCCTCTGCTCCCTGCAAAACCACCCAGTCAAACTTTTTCCTTCTTACACCCGGCCCCCTGCCCTCGGCTCCCCCCCGCTGCAGGGGCTCCACCCCGTTCTGTCCCCACGGGGCAGAACAACCCCAGACTCCACCTAGTACGGTGACATAACACAGTCCTCTCAAACAGGGAAAGGTGAGGGCCACCCGAGGCGACGTCCAGTACCACAATAAACATCACTTCAGAGCGGTAAAATGAGATGATTAATACTCACTGTCTCTGTTATCATGGTTACCACAGTCTGTTGTTAATAAAAAAAGAAACAATCAAATTTTCAGATCAAGGGCCTACTGAAAAGCGTGTATGACTGGTGCCAGAACATTCTGTATTTTAAGCCACAAGGTCATTTAAATTCTCCCTATGGTCATATTTTTGTTGGCTTGTGACGACCATTTGAGCCTAGATTGCTCAGTATCACCTCAGTCACGCTAATTTTCGAAAAATGACTTTATTTTATTTTTAAGCTTTACTATGCTAGTGAGACAGACGTGAGTAGCATGGACGTCTTAAGGAGGAAGCCTGACTTCAGGATAAAAGTGTTATAAAATAGCTCTTTATGAATACAATTGTTGACATTATTTATGCCACTGCTGTTATTAATTAAGCATGCTAATAAAGAGTTGTACATATTTATTTAAATACAGATTTACTGATGCTAGGACGTTGTTACTTTGTAAAATGAATGGCTCTTTTGTGATTTTTGAAAAAAGTTTCGGGAGGAAGAAAATGACTTGTGGATGTTCATTTACCACCTAGTGGCCATGAACAGGAACTGCAACATTACATCTAATTTGCTAGCATACGAACACTTCAGGTAAATACTTTCAAAATAAACTGACTTATACGCTTACTCACAGGTTGAAAGATCTTTGTATCAGGACACAATTAAAAGGATGACGTTATTCCCCTTAAAAGACCAAAACTTAGCCACTGACCGTGAAATGCTGGTAAATTACTGAAAAATACTGAACTGATTTGGGGGGATGAGTAAGCTTTGCTAGATAACATTTGGTTCGGTAAATCAGAATCAGACTTCGTCATGAAAATCCGTGCAAGACAAAACAGACACTTGATGAAATTATTAAAATGGGGAAATAATAGTTCTAGCATTAACTGTCGTGTCAGATTAAGTTAGCGGTTAACTAGAGTGTATTGACGGTAAATCAGAGTGTTCGCTGCCCTCCAGCGGACAAAAAGGAGAACTACAATCTAAATTTTAATTTCAAATCTCACCAAAAGCAGACAAGATATCATATTTTAACTTAGCAAACATCTCCCTAATACACTATATAAGCTCGGAAACTTACTTAGAAATTACAATGAAAACGTTTAAGTCTACGGTATCAAAAGAAGAGTGAAGACATTAATGACGTTTTCTTGATATCAAGTTCGCCATAGTAGCTAGCTGTCTGTATGTAGACACAACGTTCTTGTTCTC
>JAQNCA010000010.1:5482541-5504111 GCA_029783725.1 Acanthurus tractus
TCATCACAGACTAGAAATATGTTTGCCCTAATTTTTCCTCAGTGAAGAACAGTAACCTTTTCAAGACTGAATGGAAATGTATCATATTTACAAAGAGGCCTGGATAACAACCCTCCTTTAACCGTGAATAAATCCTTAGATTATAAATTAAAATACTGCATATAATAAATGAAAACACTGTATATCTGACATATATGTTGTTAAACCCAACAGTTGTGTTTGTTTTAAGTGCAGCAGTGAGTAAAATGTGTCAAGTGACTCTGGTTTGCACATCTTACCCTGCTGGTTCTTTTCTCTCTTCGTGCCATGACAGATAATGGTCCAAGATGCATGAACAACTGTTTTTTTTTCAAGCATACACTTTCTTTCTGTCGAATGAAGGCTCAAATCCTCTCTGGTGACTCAGTGAAATATGAGTTTCTTGGCCGTGGAGAACCTTCTTATACTGACCGCTCAGATTCCGGAATAGAATAAAGAACAGAGAACAGACAAACAAGAATTTCCGAAATTCTATTCTGATTTCTGATTGTTCCAGCTGAGCCAGTTTGACATATAAGGTTAAAAAATAAGTGATTAAAGTCGAAGCAAACTGTATCTGCATTCGTAAAAGTGAAACAGATGTTTAATCACACTGGTTTAAATCACTATAATGTTCATTTTAATAAATGTGAATTACTTTCAGATCACATAATAATCAAAGTGTGCGTTCATGTGTTCATATAAAGTGTTATTTATGATACACTTTAATGTTGCTGTTGTGTAAAGTGTTTATCAAACTAATTGCGACCATTAATATTTTTCCCCATCACGTTTTTGTTACATGTACATCGGCAGTTAATTATTTCTTAAAAACACAATGGAGCTTTGTTACGTTTAACAGTATCATCAATCAATTGTTCTAATCATTTACAAGGGGGCTAACACTGAATGAAGATATATGGATGCATCTTGAAGTTCAAGGTTCTCTAATTACCTCGGAAAAAAGACTCCTCTTGCTAACTTTTAGTCATGTATAATGGAAGAGCTACAATTTGTATTGGAACAAGAGGTGTTTATCTTAAACTTTCAACCAATCGCATAGCCTCGGTTCACAGTAAATAACTCCAAATAATACCCTATTCGAGAGCTGTAGTAAACAAGAAGAGAGAAGTGGAAAATTAATCCAGATCACCAGAATCTGCTCCCTGTCAGTCTGAAAACCTGGACTCCCTCCCAAGCTTGTGGCGCGTCAGCAGACAGAGTTCACTGTGGGTACTTTGGCAAGTGTGTGTGTGTGTGTGTGTGTAAAATACAGTTTAAGTACATGTGAGGGGACCTTGTCCTGCGAAATCCAAACAAAACAAAAAAAGCCAGCGTTTTTGTTTCTTTCCATGAGCGTACCCACATTGAAATTGAACCTCTTCAGGATTAATTTAGCTGTGTCCTTTATTTTGGTTCCTCAAACAGCTTTTGAGTTGAAAAGTTCTCTCTGAGGTGAGCTCGCCCATTATGTGGCTTTTCGAGTATGAGTAGTGCAAGTTGTGCCCCCATGTTGAGGGATGATAGTCACCGCAGACGCAGGAAAACAGACTGCAGCATCAGGTCGTGCGACGCTTTGTTGAGAATGCTTTTGTTGTTCTTCAACCGTTTCCAGGGACAGAATAAATAGCTCCGCTTAACCAAAGGTATTTGCCTCCCTTGCTGCTGTGAATGCACCGCCATGAGAAACGTATTACCAGCGGTTACGAGTGTTTTCCCTCTGCTGGAAATTCTCTCGTTCTGTTTTTCTTGTGCAAGCGTTGCTTGTACACGTGAAAGAAATGTTCTCCGATGGTCGTCCCGGTCAACAAGTTGGTAAACGAGCATGGAAAATTTCACCAAGTCCTTTAATTTGCCTTATCTTTGTAAAATATACAAAAATACTACAGCGTTTTGGAACTGAAAGCAGAATTCCCGGTAACTGTGAGGATTTGTTTCTTGTTTTTGTCCTCTGATATTTATCAGCGATGACAGGCCACAGCTCTCAAACTTATTGTGGGTTTATGTGGGTTTAAAGATCCTTGTGATCATTTACATCAAGGTCAATGCTGGAATGTAGCAGGAGGTCACAGGGAGGATGTCGACTGAGTAAGCATGACATGAATTTCTTTTTTATTAGCTATAGATTGTATAATCATCGGCCTGTGTGGCTAAATTAATACACTCACACACACACACGCTTGCCTAAGCTCCGTGACATCAATGTACTCTTTCCATAACAGCAATATAATCAGGAACATAAGCGTAAAGGAATTTCCCCATTATATAAGGTGTAAGGGGAACTACTTCTGAGAAACCGGTTCACTGAAAGAGATCTAGAGATAGAGAGATCGAGAGAGACAAGGAGAGCGAAAAACATGACAGCCAGAGGAGACGAGAGAGGCAACCGGAGGAGAGATACGCAGGAAGAAGTTGGGAACACTTAATTTATGTCTAACATGTGATGGAAACAGGTCATTCATGAAGGAAGCAAGCTGGCCTAGAACATCAGGATGGGATAAAGACAAGAGCACTCTTGTCACAGGAAATTTAATCATATGTGTGCTGGCATCTGCGTATAAATGGTTTCAATACCAAGATAGATCCATTTCAGGTATGAGTAAAGGTCAGACCTCGAGACGAAGTTCTCCGTAAACTGATGTCAAAAGTAGAGCAAAGCACAGAAAGATATAACAACGTGTTGGAAAAAAGATCGGAGATTGCTTAAACTGATGAATTAAAAAAAAAAAAAAAAAAATGAATGAAACAAACAAATAAATAAATAAATAAATAAAACGACCAAGCGACATTTCAGACCATATTAGGGGATGTGGTGATCACTGCAAGTTTCCGCTGCAGCGTGGAAGCATCAGCTCATTTGCAAATGCAAATTGCGTCCTGTGCTCCCTCTGAGGTCATTCATCTCATCTGCCTGCTCTGATTGGCCACTGCAGCCTGATGCCGGCTCGTGTTCCTCCAAAAGTCGACTCTGCTTCAACTTTCTGCCGCAGGATGACTCGTTGTTTTTTTTGGTGGAAACACTTGCCGTTTACGCCACTGCAGCCTGATCAGACTACCTACATAAAAATAAGTTTATGTCTGAGATGATTAAAGTGTTTTAGTGCCACATAAAAAAATACTCTTAAACTCTCGAGTGGTGCATGAATTAGATTAAGTCACAGTTCAAATTTAAGCCTGCTGTCAAACAGTTGTTGCTCATTGTTACTTATGCAATGTAGAATTTAGCCTTTCCAGCTTCTCAAAAGGTTTATGTTTTGTAATCCAAGTCCTAGATTCTATTGAATTCTGAGGGATCAATTTGTTATGGCTGGAAGTTAAGACAGTTGTGTCTTTAGGATGTGAAGTTCGTTAGTATGTAATGAGATGACCACGCTGCGGAAAAACAGCCCAGCAGATGTCAGACAGCAGGTTAGAAATTAATGGAAAGAAAATCAGTTTCTGCTACATTAAGGTCATCTGTTTTGACTGTCGCTGCACAGACTCAAGAGAGACGAATGGACCTCACTGAGTAATGTACCCCACTGGCGTGTTTAAAAGATGTATTCGTGGTCTGATAACCTTCAAAAGCCATTAAGCCAGACCTCAATTTCACTCCACAGAGACTGTTGAGAGCAGGTTATCTGGATGCCACAGTAAACTTTTTGTCCACTTTTTGAATTTGTTTGGATCTGCAGGAGCCAAAGTGCTCTTTTTTATTGCAAAGCCAGGAGACAGGAGACAGCACAAACCGCCTCCGCATCTGTCTTAAATCATCCTCTAATGGTCAGCTTGAAAAATAAGTCACATCAACTGATCCTCAGAGTCCTTCTGAGAAACAGCCACTTAATCAACCACTTCAATAACTGCATGTGTTTATTTATGTGTGTGTGTGTGTGTGTGTGTGTGTGCACCATGGAGACAATAACACCACACACCGAGAAAACAAACCCCATAAGGAGGCCAGGAGGGGAAGAGAGGCAAAAATGACAAGGTTAGAAAAAAGGAAGGAGGTCAGTTATGAACATTTCTGACATTCCTGAGCTCCAAGCAGCAGCAGGATTTTCTTTAGGGGAAGTGGTCGGTCCGGCCAAGAGCCACCGGAGCAGGACCCTGCAGGGAGCTCTGCTTTCTGCTTATTGGCCACAGCAGAGCAGAGCTGGCGCCGTGCCGACCATGAGAGGAAGAGCACATTAAAGCAAGCATCCAGGATACTGGCAGGCAGGCAGGGATATTGTTCAACCTGACACAAGTAAACAAGTATAGAAGTGTGTATTAGAGAGGGACCGAGAGAACGAAGCATTACAGCAGTGGAAAGCATTACTCTGTGTTCCTCTTCATAGGATGCTGGCATTTCCTGTTTGAAGATTCTGCTGGATATTTCTGAAAGACTGGAGAGAGAGAGGACTTTTATATTCGTTTTATGATACTCGGTGTCTCTAAATAGATCAGAGGAGGAAAAGCAGATGCTTCACATGTGATGGGGGCCAGAACAGGGTAACTGTTTTGGTCTTAGATCTGCTTTTCCCCTACGAGCAGGTGAACTATGAAGAGAAGACAAACAGTTGAATGTATTTGTCTTTATTGCACCATCAGCATTGTGGAATGATGAAAAAATATGTGGGTTTTGAGGGTTAACCATTTCTATGAGATGACAGAAGACCTAGAAAGATATATTATAGGGGGACTAATAATGTCTATAAATTTTAATGGTAATTAATCCACTAATAATTGGGATATTTCTGTATTAACCCATGTTGGTGCTATGGCTAAAAAAATATCTCAATGGCTAGAACTCAAAGAAAAAAGGACAATTTGATTGAAATGCATATGACCAAAATGTAGAATCATAATTTTTCCACTCTTGCGGTTTGGATGCAACTGAACCCCTCCATTAAATTAAGATAAGACAGAAATGTATTCATCCTGAGGGAAACTGGAAAGTAATAAACTAGGTTAACTGCTTGGAAAAACAAAGTAATGTTGCCAAATATTAACTTTCACTGGCATTGTTGCTATAAAACAATCACACACACACAAAGAGAGGAGTTTGATACAAAATGCACATGTATTTTTCTTTGTTAAATCTTACAATGCATGCCATCAACATTTATTCATTTCAATATAACGTCCGCAAGGACAAGTGCAAACCTGCCTGAAATTCATGAGCAAAAAAAAAAAAAAAAAAACAGGCCTACGTAACAGTTAACGTACAAAATAAGACATAGTATGATGTTAACATTTATGCACAGGTAAAAAAACAACTTTCTTTTTAGATAAATCTTAATACTAACTCACAATATACATTTCAGTACTTTTTTTTTCAGAAATTCTTCCCAGTTTCTTTGCTCCCAAGCATCTGAAGGCAAACATCATTTATTTATTTATTTTTTTACAAAACTTCAGTTGACCATGTCATTGTTCATCTATTTCAAATCTAATAACGAAACCAAAACTGCTGCATTAAACCCCTGCCATTCCCTCTGCCCAAGGCTGCTGTTTTCACAATGTTTGAAGAGCACGAAATCTAGTGGCAATCTCGCAATTAAGTACAAAAAAAAAATTGTGCAACTTGTGCAATAGCCAACAAAAACACACAAACAAAAAAAAAAATAACAAAGAAAATATTATATTAACACAAAAAAGTGAGGTTGAAAAAGTGGCACTTTGTGAAAAAAATAAAACAGGTAACATGACCAAAACAGTGAATGGTGGAGAATGGTTACTATGTACAGTACATTTTGTGACAGCTGACGGTGCTTGATGAGCCTTTGGTTTCTTACTATTACATGAGAGTCAAAAAAAAAACAAAACAAAACAAAAAGTGCTCAAGATTGTCCTTTAAAAAATAAGAATGCTACTATTTTCATCTCAAACTCAGGCATTGATGTGGCTTTGTGTATTTAAGGGGCTGAAGTGGTAACAAACACACATAAATAAACATAAAACAGTGGAACGGCTAACCTCCTGCTGCTGCTGCGTAGGTGCTGTCCTTTGCTTTAATGCTTTTGTTAAATATAACCATCTGTTCAAAACCCTTTATTTCCTTCAACTAAACTCGTCACAGAAGGTATGTGTGGGTCAGCTGAAGCAGAACTTGTTTTTCGATGAGAGCACACAGTGAGTGAAGTCATTTCCCAAGGAAGCGGGAGGCTGCCTCTCTTCTCAAACCTGGTTCAAAGGCTAATTGGCTAAAAAGAGAAAACCAGTGTGTGTGTGTGTGCAGGAATGACAAGCCACAGTGTTAAGCTGACCCCGGTTCAGTTCTGTCACTTTTAAGGCAGCAGTGCAGTCCTGCGACAAAGTCCTTGTGTATCTTCTCCCACTCTTTTCTCCTGCATCTCCTTCGTCTTACATTCTTTCCGTGCAATCATTGAGCAGCACGGAGTGGGGTGTATTATTAAAAACACACACAAACACACACAGAGGTATCAAACTACACACAGCTCAGCTCACAGGCATCACAGCAGTAGAAACAGCCAGCGGCAGACATACACGGCCACATAGCATGGCACTGGGTCTGATCAAGACCATGAAGCTGCAGGCTCACTGGCTTTCAGCGTCTGCTCAGTGGAGTTTGAATTCGTCAAGTCTTTCCTCCTGCGAAAGCGTCGTTCAGCAGATCAGCTCCTGCTGGATCTCAGGTAACGTTGGAAATGGGGGCTCGCCGAAGGAGAAGGTGTCACGGCCGGTCTTCAGCTCACCCTGGCCCGGGCACATGAGGTACGACTCGATCAAGTCCAGCTCAGGGGAGGGAGCCGGACTTTCAGGCTCCGACTCAGACTGGCTGTTCTCCGTTTCATCCAAAGAGGAGGCCTGTCTGGCGTGGAGGTGCGGGTGCGAGTGGGTATGGGGGAGCGAGTTCAGCCAGGGGTGTTTGAGGCCTTCTTCTGCCGTGGCTCTCTTCCTGCACACACAAACACAATAACACTGTGGATGAGTGGAAATTCCCGGAGAGTTTACATAACCGATGGATTGCCTGGCTCTTCCGATTTACTCAATTTATTCTCTTGCAGACATCGGTCATATTCCCTTTCAACATTTGGATTTTGGTTTGGAAAACCACATAAAAAAGCATTTTTTGCTTGCAAGGTTTTTTCCCCTCCGTCTCTCACTGATTACTCAAACACTGAGGAATCTTCCTTAGTTAGGTTAATCAGAAATATGTTTACAAAGCTTCTCGTAAAAATTACTTAAGCATTTTTTTCTTTTTAACATGGGGACACTTGGATGAATCAGTGTACGGTGCAATGTCAAAACAAGGTATTTTTTAAAGCGGTTACCTCATTTGCACAAAAGGAAATGACTTGTCGCTTAAGTGACGCAAATCTTGTTACCACATACACTCATTTTAGACGTTTGCGGATGTACTTCCGTGCAAGGTTGAATTTGACTCATATCCTTGAGGTGCAAATCAGCTCAAAGTGATGCTGATGGAAACTTTTTTGGCTTTAGAAATAATCAGAACATCTGATCTTATTTGCTTCTTCACTGAAAACAGCCTCACCTGGGGTTTTTAACCAACAGGGACTTTATGAAGTCGACAGCCAGGGCAGAGACCCCCTCAAACGTTTCCTGCGAGTAGTCTATGTTGACCTGCGAGATGTTGAGGAATGTTTCCTGCTTGTCGTCACCCAGAAAGGGAGACTCGCCCGTCAGCATGACGTAGGTCAGGACCCCTATACTCCTGTTAGAGAAGGAGGAAGAAAGGGAGGGAGCTAATGAGGAAATCTGCCAACTCGGATGGTTACAGAATCTGTCTTGCAACACACATTAGCATTACTGGTTTGACTGATTTTTTCATTGTGCTGCAGTTACTCATCAATTAACTGCAAGTATTAACTGCAGACAACAATGATCTTGTGGTCAAAAGTCTAGACTGTCTTTTGCAGTGATGTCACTGTCTTGAATGTTTCTTCATCCTCAAAAGTGTAGCACAGACGTACTGCACCTCTGCTAAAATGAGTGGAAATAGTCTCATTCACAACTGTTATACACTTACCACATGTCCGTCGCAGTGCTAATGGGTTCATAGCTCAGGATCTCTGGTGCTGCGAGAGAAAAAACACAACCCCAATTAGTCATGATTAATGGCACTTAAGTTTAAAAGATGGTGAGTCGAGATATTTAAGGGCTTGGAGCAGGACTCACCCACATACTCCGGAGTACCCAGGATCTCTCTGACTTCTGTGATGCTGTCCATGCGTCTGGACAGTCCAAAGTCAACGATACGAATGTCCCCCAGAGGTCTGGCGCTGGTCAGCAAGATGTTCTGGGGCTAAAAAAAGGAACACACACACACACACACACGCAGATTAGACAGAGGTATGTTATATAATGACTAATGATTATTCAAGACGCCTGAGGTTTGCTGTCTTAGGGACTTAATTACAAGTCAATCTGAATGAGTCAAGCGTTCGAGCAGGGTCCCATAAGGATTAGGGATCTGGTTTGTCAGTCAGCATTTAGCTGCTCCTCTGAAGTGATTCGCTAAGCCTATCAGATGAGACTGTAGCTGTAAACAGATAAAATATCCCTGCCAACCGCTAAGATCCCTCCAGGGTTTGTGTGCAAAAGGACTGCAGCGTAAGTACAACTGTGCTAAATCCTGGGTCAGACGGGCCTGATGCCACAGTTGGTTTGAACTACTAAGATAAGAGGATATGCCAAGGCCAACTATCAGGCCACTGCAGTGTCTCAAACCACAAAAGGGGACAGAAGAGTGCACTAGATCTCAAACTGGAGTTCATGTAAGTAGTTTATTACTCTTTAAAGAGCCATATAACATGTGCAATGACACACCAGACACTTGGTTGATTTATGGGATGTGTGGGTTAGACAGAACATTCCTGCCTTGTAACCTCAGGGGCCGTCAGGTTCCTCCAGTGACCGAGTCCTCATGGGAAAAGGGCCAGGACACACTGAACGAGTTGTGTTTGCATAACTCATACCTGCCCCCCCGCCCCAGTCTGCCCACTCGAGGGAATAGACTGTCCTATTTTAGTCATATAACCTTTCAAAGGACTCACTTTTAGGTCCAGGTGCACCACATTGTTCCGATGCAGGAAGGCCACACCAGTCAGGATCTGCTTTGCCAGCCGCATCACATCTTTCTCCGTGAAGGCATCGTCGTTATCGGCAACACACTGGTCAAAGATCTCGCCACCGGCAGCGCTGGAAGGAAAGCACAGGAAGGAAAACTGAGAAAACAAAACAAGGATAAGATGAGGAGACAAGGAACTGTAAACGGACAGCCACCCAGTTGGGTTTAGTTTGGCACGCTCTCAGTTTTGATTATTCATATTAACTTGTCATAATAAATTGTACCTTAAACTGAACAAATACGCCCTTCCTCTGAGCTTGAATCAAAAGATGACAATGGTGAATTCCAACCCATCCCATTAGTAAAATTTAAGCGAGCAAACACAGGCCATTCCCACACATCACGCGTCTTATGTAACACGCGTCCTCTTATTAGTGTACTTTGGCTCGGAGTCCATCCACATGTACAGAGTGCATGTCTAACATGGCTCGATTTAATTTTGGCTTCCCCGCCTCTGCGTGAACCTTCGACCTCCCAGGAAAATTACAGGAGGCACGAACACGCATATCGACTGCGGGGTTCAGATAAAGCTTTATAGATCCCGCCAGACTGTAGGTCAGGTAATAAATGGTGATGGTGCAAACAATAGCAAACATTAATTAGTTTTGATTAATTAGCAAACTAATTAATCAAAGTCTAAACCTCTTTTTTTTTTAGAAGGAACAGATCCAAATAAAAGGACCCCAAGAAGGTGTGTCGGGGTCAGATTAATACCTTGTTGCTGTTGCTGCGTGGGTTTCTCTTGTTTTCTCAATAACACTTACGTGAACCGGATTATACGTCTTAAGTGTTAAGTAATTAGATAAATCATGGTGACATCTCACATATTAATTGAGGCAACAGTCAGGTTCCAGCCTGGTCTTGCAGTTCTTGTGTAACAAAGTTGAGTAAGGTGGAGACACGGTGAATTTATGTTGGATGCTTCATCAGTCAGATCAATGCCTGAAGCTGACAGTTTACCCACAAAACTCGAGCCATGTGTGCGAGATTTAGATGGCGCAGATGTTTTTTATCTTCGCAGAAAAAGTTTGGGACTAGGCCTTGGGCACAACTGTTACATAACCAGCACCACCCAATCCCCTGTTAGCCTCCTAAACCTGCAAACTTTACTGTCCTCAGCTGTGAAAACAGCACCCATGTTTTTTGAGATTTTGAGGATATCCGTCATTGGTCCTTATAATCTTCTCTCTTCATGCTCCCAGCACCAAATACTTGACCTGCCACCTACCCTGCTTGTAGCGAACATGCACAAACCCAGTGATCGACCCTTGAAGAGTTCAGAAAGCAGCGGGGACGTAGAATGAAACTCTGCACTTTCTGTTTACACTGAACTGCACATTTATAGTGAATGAAAGCAAGCCTGGTGTTCATGTTTTCGTTTGGGGAAGGAAATGAAAGAGAGAGAGTGTGGTTTGACGGATGCTTTTGTTAAATTGGGGTCAGATAGAAAATTAACTCTAATCTGTCAACTTAACACGGATTTGACCCATTTCTTTAGCTATCCGAACAATTAAAGGCTTGACATGACAAAGTGCTTCAATAGCTTCATTAAGCTGTCAGCAGTGGTCCTGAGAAGATTTAAATTCTTGATAAGAGCCATCTTGTTTAAATTGGACAGATGGCGCACATTCTGTCTGAGCACTTTGGAATGATTCGATGCTTCCCTGAAGTCTAAATATTGCCTTCGCTCTCTCCCTCCTTCCAACAGAATTAATGCACACACTACTTCAGAGTGCGTAGGAGACATCCTCCCCTGCAGAGAGCTGCAAGAAAAAAAAAAACACCGCAGCCAACTTGAATGAGGGCAAGGAAGAGCTAAACCAGCAGTTGAAGACAAAAGCCGAGAACAGATGAGCTTAAATCTCTGAATAAGAGGATAATGCAAAAATATTTCGCTATTTAAAAGCACTAAACTACGTCAACCTCCTATTAGATCAAAGCCCTTTTTGGCTGAGCACCAGGTTGGGTGCTTATTGACGTCACCTTAAAAGCAACATATCACCACAAGTGTGTTAACCTCTTTGTGGGCTAAAGCCTCTGGACAGCATTTATACTCCAGTATTCTCCAATTAAAGCCCTTTTTTATTACAATACATTTTTTTGTAAATGTAGATAATCACAAAATAAAAGACTGTGCTCCCTGGACAAATCTTCATTTTTTTTTTTTTAGCTACTGTGCACAAAAAAAAAAAAAAGTTAGATTCCTCAGAGGTGATGCACATTCATTTCATCAAAGTCCCCATCTCTCAAAGTAGTCATTATGCTGAGGGTTTCTGCAGAACTGACGCATGCTGGAGCTTCACTTTCAAAGAAGATTAGAATTCAACTTCTCGCTTCCATTTCTCTGACATTACCAAGGATGTGGTTGTGGGTTTTTTTTTTTGTTTTTTTTTGAGAAGTGTGTGTTTGCGCATGTGCACGACATTTTATAGCAGCGCGGTGGTGTGCTACTTTTTGGGAGCCTTGCTTGCCGCTTACATTTAAACCCACAGGAAATGGAAAAAAATGGTTTGCAACTCTCGAGACTCATGCTGAGGTCAGACAGTTTGAAGACGCAGCTTTTCTTAGTGGTCGAGGGTCTCGCTGCAGAGCTCCTTAAGCTTTGTGAGCGAATGTCCAGTACAGTAGATAACGACTGACAAAAACAGGAGTTGACTTTTAAAAACTGAGCTCTTCAAGCACTACAATGTTATGAATATCGATAATATGCTTGTTTTTACACTCAAAGACTTGTGCAGCTCTGTTTGGCAGCTGCAGAGGAACCGTGGACCGGTGCAGGCTGACCTCCTGCTATGTTTTCTCTGCAGGCATGCAGGGGTGAACCGTGGTGCTACTTCCCCTTTCACACTTCAGTCAGAGGTCAAACACAGCGCACCCCCCCCCCCTCCCCACACAGAGGACTTTGTTCTGCTGCAGCATTCCATGTCTGTGATGGGTGACGACCACTGGGGGACTGGCCAGGACGGGGGGGGGGGGAGCTTCCTGCCTGGGCAGTGAGCAGTTCAGCAACAGTGTCAGCGAGACGTGGTTTGAGTGCATTTGCCAAGTGTTATCTCCTTGTAATGAGGCGAGCGAGGTAATTAACATGCTAAGTGTCCCTTCCAAATCCTAATTAGAGGCCGTCATTAGAGCGGTCAGAGAGCACTTAATGGATACGCACCACGTCACTTAACACCCAACCACAACAGACCAGAGGCGGGCAGACAGGTTGACTTTGCCGGGTCACTGAACGAGCAGCTTGACTCAGCTGCTGATCTGTTCACCTGCATGTTGACAGGCAACACAGCGTCTAGAATACTGAGCAATACGTTCTCACAGTAAAGTCTAACTGACTCATTTGTAGCCCAACACTGTTATTTTCACACAGTGAGAACGGTGCGTTTATGCCACGTTGGTATTTAAAGTGACAGTTCCTGACAGCCATTCAGCATAACAAGAAACTGAGGCGACGAAGCCACGACGAGACGAGCGACTAACCTCAGAGAATGAGAGAATTTCCATTTAAGGCATGGCTCTTGTATCGATGCTAGGCTATTTAACACACACGTGTGGTGGTTTTTTTTTTTTTTGAGGGGGTGGTGTGAAAAACTTGATTGCTACACAGCTGTACCACAACCAGCATGCAACTCTAAGCCAGGAAGGGTTTCTTTATCTTCACAGATCAGATGGCTGTATGCAGAGAAGCTGAAAGTTCACACGAAAACACCAAAGCTGTGACATTCCCGTCATCAGCGCGATATCACAGGATGTTGCATGACACGTACAGCACATAGGATTGGTATGACGTTTTACCATGTCACAAACTGGGGCTCCTTACGGAGAAATAAATGAATATCTTAGAAAGTTTCCTAGAAGCCGGTTTGATGTAGCCACACTTTTTAGTGAGTGCATATTAAAAGGATATTGATCCTTCTAAAGGTTTTTTTTTATCCTTGTTTTCCTGGCATGGCTTACTGTGAGGTAAAAAAAGACGGCTTAGATTACCACCTCATGTGTGTGCCTGACAAGCTGGACACATAACAAATGTGGAGTGGCAGACAAAGCTGCACAAATGTGATTTTTTTTCTTTCCTCAGCGAACTTTTCAAAACCTTTGTGTTGTTTCTGGATCTTCTAAAGTGTTTTCTTACCACTCCAGAACGAGGATGATTTCTGTGCTGGTTTCGTAGACCTCGTGCAGAGCCACCACATACGGGTTTGCTTTGGCCAACTCCAGCACGGCGATCTCGTTCAAGATGTCCATGCGGCAGTCCTGTCCCTTCCGTCGTTTTCGCAGGAACTTGGCTGCATACTGCTTCCCCGTTGCCTTCTCGATGCACTTCTTCACAACCGCAAACTTTCCCCTTGGAAACAAAGAGGGGGAGAGAGAGAGAGAGAGAGATTAGTGAGGAGACAGAATAATCACAACCACATTACTGGGCTTTTTACAAATATATTTGGTCAGAGATGGTTCTGTTCTGTGTCCAAGTAGCCAACTGGACCACTGGATTAAATTTAGAGGTCATTTGAACTGCAGCGAAAAATGAAAGGCTGAAATTACTGGACATATTCGAGACAGTTAAAATGCTGAGATGTAAAACCTAGATTACAGTGCAAAAAAGACGTTCGGGAAAACCCGCCAAGCAGCCACGAGTGCAACACTGTGGGCGAGGTTGAAGAACAGTTCAGAGATAAGAAGGTTAAGTGGCATCATTTGAAAATACAGCCGACTGCTTATGACCACACATAAGAGGCGTCATCAGACATTGAGTAGAGATTTCCCCTGTCCTCCTCCTCCTCCTCGTCTTCCTCTGGCCTTCAGCGAAGTCTGACAGGAGGCAGATAAGACTTACAGTTCTGACAAAAAGCTGCTGAATAGAGGGCAGGAACCTGATAATGCTAAGATCACTTTTTCAGTGAAGCAAAAAAGATGCAACGGCTTGCACTCTGGACGTCCCCTGGTTTAACAAGAGATTGAAAAAAAAAGTTGCCACTTTTACAACCTCATCACTTCCTTTCATTTTTTTTTATCTTTACATATACATTGACGGATTCATAGGAGGTGTTAAGGGTCAGCCGTGGGTGTGGGCAGGATGTCCGATATGTGCAGAATTGCCTCTCTGTGTTGAGGCGGCCTGCAATCACCAGCCGTCCCTCCCAGGCTGATAATGAGGCCTTGTTCACATCCTTTTCTTCACAGCTGACAGCAGCAGGGACAAATGGATTGTGTTGACACCTCCGCCCAGACTCTTGGTCAGAGCTTGCTTCTCTTTTGACAGTCGTACAAAAGCTGACCAGTCGGCTAACAAGGCAATCCCGAGACCAGGACCACCCACCCGACAGCGGCTGGGGAGGCCAAGCAGGGGGTCACTGGTGGTACAGTCAGGTTGGAGCCTGAGCAAAATGCTAAAATGGACACTGTAGCTGCAACGTCTACATCCAACTGACATGTCAATGTTTTAAGGGGCTACATAAAACAAATACACAGCTGAGGGCTCAGGAAAAGTGACCACAGCATGTGACACGATGACTGTGAGCTGGGCAGAATATAAATGAAGCGGCCATGTCAGAAAAAAAAAAAAGGGTCCAGTCAGCATGGTGCCAGTCATTTTCCCACACTGTGTTCCTGCAAGCCCACTGTGCCGCGGACCAAAAACAGCAACTGTTCTGGCCTGGAAGCCTGGTTCTGTTTTGGCTACCACCCCGGCTTCTGCGAGGCCTGTTTCTTCTCTTTTGCCGTTTCCCAGTCTCGCAGAATGGTGACGACTCATTGTTCCGAGTGAAAAGGCAAAAACCGTCAGAGCCTTTTCATCCTTAATTAGCCAAGTTCAGAGCAGCTCACTGTGGGCTGGGAACTACATATGGAGAGAAAAGGAATGAGCGGTGGCCACGGAGAGGAGCAACAGGAGGTCTTTTTCAAAGGCTGACAACAGGTCAGAGGTCACTAAACACGGCCATCTTCCAGCCGGCTGCGTCCACTCGACCATGTTAGCATGCGGATGCGCACAACATCACAATGATTTCATGCAATATGCTACACATTAGGGTTTCTGAGTTTGTGCTTCGGAATGCAGCTGTGTTGAACCCTCGGAAAAACTTCAAACTCTGAATTACAGTAAAAAGTGCTTTTTCAAACATTCAGCTGGATCCACAGCCATAATTATGCAGATCATACGGCTCATTTGCAAGGTTATCGTCTGAAACTAGTCCGTCTGAACTGCCCAGAATTAGTCTGTCATCAATCATGAACACTACAGTGACGCACAAAAACTAAGTCCTCTCAGCATGGGGATGGTGATTTGATGGAGAAACGGGTTTCCTGTGTTGTCTGCCTTCTGTCTCCCTCCGATGGGCACTGACTCATGTCTGAGGTGCAATGAAAAATGACAGCTCTCACAGCTCTCATTTGCCTGTTTCGCAGACAGACTGACACACCACACAAGTTCCTCTTCCTGCTTTCGCGTTGGCCACAACATGTGTTTGTGCACAGGTCCGCAGGGGGATCGCAACTCACGGTGCAAAGCTTAAAGATGAAAAGGATTCGAAAAAATAAAAGGCATTGAGGCTTATTGCTCCTTTAAACTTCAAGAGAGCGGAACAATTCAACTCAGGCACATAATGGTCAACGTCCTCTTTAATGTACAGGCTATATAGCTGATCTGCTGGCATGCAGTGTTACGTACATTCCTGCACCTAATGCGATTATGAGGCCTGATTTCAGGATGTTGTTGGGTCAGCCTCATGGGAAGAGTGGGGAAAAAGGATGTAAGAGTTATGGGGGGTGAGAGAAGGGAGAGGGGGCCTACAGTTTGTAGGTAGCCAAAGCTAACTCCCCCCCCCCTGCACAGGTCTTGGCTGCTCTCCCAGGATGTCCAGCAGTGTCTGATAAGGAAAAACTGGCTGCTTATTTAGACCGTCCCGCCACAGTCAACAGTGGAACGCGCTCCACGGTGAAATTAGAGTTATAGAGACAGATGCAGGATTGGCACAAACAACAATCAAACAGCTGTTGAGTTAAAGTGAAACCCAAGAAGTCCACCACTGCTTCTTGAGTTGATTTAAAATGCTTTTCTAAAGACAGTCATTATTGTCTGGAACACTGGGAAATCCCTGCTTAAACACCACTGGAATGTTTACTTCTGTATTTGGAATCAACACATCAGGGAGTGTGAGCCATAAAAAGTGTGAGGTTGAAGAGAGACATGGGAAGTTTTGTTGATGGTAGATGCAATATTTCACACTGCATCTCCTGGAAAACAGGGAATGGGACAGGGGAGCAGATTCAGACCCTCTTCCTGACATCGATCCTAATTTCCTTTATTATAAATTGTACAAATTGTCCTCTAGATGCAGCGGGGATTTTTGTTATTATTTATGGTTTCACTTAGTGTGACATTTTTAGTTGTTTGGTTGACCAAAACGTAACATTAAACTCATGACATTTAAGGACATCACATTTTTTTTTTTTTATCACCACAAACACGAGGATCTACCTCACCGCACGAGCAATGAGCATCAAACACACAACACCACAGGCTGCGGAGTTCAAACAGCCTCGAGAAAAACATCATGCTTTGTCCCAAGGGTGACAGAACAGCGTGTTGACAAGTGCAAACTGTCTTTCTGGCCGCAGTATCATCACATGTTGTCTGCCTATTTTTGCACTAAATGATCAGAATGGCTTCAAACTTCTTAGAAACAATAATTTTTTTTTTTTTTTTTTTACCCAAGACGCACTTTATAAGGCATTTCCATTGCGCGTGCCAATTAAAGCGCGTCTCCATCTGAGGCTCTCCGGGCAGGAATGCGGGATCGGAAACAGTCATTAATACGCCTTTCATTCACACGTGCAGAGAGCTAATTTAATGTGATTATCAGATTTGCATGGGATTACCGAGATATTGTTGCAAATTCCTTTCCGGCTGCACACAAACAAAGTTAACAAGCAGATTAGTTTTCCATCAATGAGCGCTGGAAACGGTTCGGAAACTCACCTGCCCAGCTCTTTACCGACCAGATCGTAATTGGCCGTGAAGGGGTCAGCTCTTATCCTCGTATTGATCTTTGTCACCATTCCGTTTTTGTTCATCGTTGCTGAGTCTGGCATTGAAGTCTCACTAAAAAAAAAAGGAAAAACTTCCTCCACGACAACAAAAAATGCGACAGATGACGATTTTTTTCCGGATCCGCTCAAATTAACACTCGCATGATAAAAGAGGCGACTGGAGCAAACAGCTGCTTTGTCAGACTACCGGGAGATAATCCAGCATAAGCGCGTCCTGAACAAGAGAATGCAGCCCGGCGGGAGTGAGTGTGTATGTGTGTGTGAGACACGGCCGGTGCGGCAAAATTAGTTTAAGAGCTACAACACAATCCTGACAATAACCTCCTTGTCGGGGCCAGCCCCCTGCGCAGTGACGCTCAGCGGAGGGGAGCCAATGAGTTTGCTGAAGAGGACGAACCCGTTGCGCGAGCCAGCTGGCAAGTCGCGCGCTCAGGTGACAGGAGTGTATTGGTGCAGGTATGCAAACATAAACCCAGGCTTTTATCATTACTTTTAGTTTCGTGGTTCGACAACAGTGGCCTATTGTAGTAAAGTTATGATCATAATTTAACACGGAAAAACACGCATGGAGCAAAAATATCACCATGAGGGTTCTCAAACAATTTATCCTCTTTACAATCTACAGTAGGCTGATAGTTCAGATGTACACTTCAAGTTCAACCTGTCAGCCTTAAAGTGCAGGCAAATGCTAACTAACTAAGGGGGAACAAAGTTCAAATGTTTATTCTAAGGCTAATTATTAAGACACTCAAATGAAAAATAAACCAACACCCATTGTACTTGATTAACCCATCCTTTTGCCATACCCACAAACCTATTGTACCCATCTAACCCAAAGTTTGAGTAAGGTAAACATACAGAGTACTTAATGTTCAATCTGAATAAAAACACATACACTCGCGTAAACTAAGGAAGACTTCAGAGTGTAGGCATGTCTGAAGTTATTTTTGGTATGTGTTTACCTGCTTGTTCTGGGCTTGGCTGTGCTACAGGTGAGACTTTTTTTCTCACACAGTTTTAAGTCATGAATGTGAAGCTGCCCTTGGGATATGAGAGCTTTTTTTTTCTTCCCCCCCCCTGATCTGTTAGACAGTTGTTTGTCTCCTCATTGAACCTGCATGTCGTTAAAGAAGAATTCGAAGCATCCCATCAGACGACTCATCAGTGTGCGTGCCACAGCTAAACACACTTAGCTTTGAAAGGAAAGACCTTTAAATATCATGCGCAGGTGATTCAGAGATTAGAATTTAAACCAAAAATACCACTGTAGAAAACTCTCTGTGCAAGTCACCCAGGATAGCAAACAGAAACACAGACCAATGAGCAAAAGCGATCGGCATTCATGGCCTGCAGAGCAGCAGAATGTGACGGTGATCTGGACTGCATGGGAAATGTGTCACCTAAGCTCCAGGGGCTTTCTGAAGCTAAAACTGTGAAACTGTGAAGCTGTTAAAATGACCAAAGCCTGACTGACCCCAAGCAAACAGAGCGACACACACACACACACACACACACACACACAGACAGAGGCAAAGGAAATCTCCTCCAGTTGAGAGTCAATACCAGACGATACTGAACTTCTGGTTTTCTGTTCAGTTTACGCCTCGTGTGAAACAGACCACATGAGACAGTGTGAGACATTTACCTTCCTCAAAAGCTTTGTAGCAGCAGGCAATAAAGCCAGACTGATGGAGGATATCAGCTTTCTAACAATTCAATATTTAGATTGTCAATATTTTAAAAAAAATACTTATTGAGTCAGTAAGAGATTGATTGAATTAGATGGCAGATGACAAATTAGATGATTTGACTGACAAAAAGCTTGAAATCCAAAGAGTTTTAATACATGTTCAACAGTAAAGATGAGTTTCATAGCTGAAATCTTATTTAAAATATCTATCATAGTTAGTCTTTTGTTTCAGAACCCGCAACATCATAAAAAGTGCCCGCATTTTCTTCCTGAACAAAGGATGGACTCATATCAGCTAATACTTCTAATGTTTCTAAATGAGGACATGAATGCAGTGCCTCGAGGGAAGGGAAGGAGTGAATAAAAAGAAGATACGACAGGATGACAGGTTCCTCTGTGCTAGTTTTTTGGCCCATGGCTGAGCACATTGCTTGTGGTCGGTCACATGCCCTACATAGCTGTTATCTTGCACACACAGAGAGGATTTGTCCAATCTTCCCATACCGACGCTAATTTTGTTGCCACAAACAGCAACTGATGTAAAAGAGACCTATTGAGAGTGGACATTCCTCAGGCCATACCGAGTCATTAGTGTCCGGCGACAAGGTTACATAACCTGTTCCGCCTCCTTAAATTGTTACCTTAAGTCTAAGTTAGTCCACTCTGAAGCCTTAACCTTCTTTCTCTGCCAGCCTTCCCATTAAAGCAGGGGTTAGAGTTCAGAGGAGCCACGTTAGCGAGGCAGCACCACCCGGCCCCAGAGGCCTAATGAAAACACATACCAGCGAATTAGCCTACCAGCCTGCAGTTTAGCTAACATAAATATGAGAAGTTCAGCCGTGACCTTAGGAGCGCAAACACTTTACGAGTCACTGGAACAAATATGCCTTGTCATGACTGGGTCAGAAATAAAAGCCCCCTGGTTTTTAACAGGACCCAAAACTTCTGGATCCTGAAACATGTCAAAGATATGGATCTGATGGATGTAAAAGGCGGATTAAAAGAGGCCTTTTGCTGGCATGAAAGATTACATGATAATTCAAAGTTCACAGACATTCATCATGTAATTTCTAAACTTTATCACATCATCCTCACACAGCTCTTTATGGGAGTTGCCATTTTTGGAAAAAAGCTGCTGTAGAACACAGGATGTTCAGGTTTAATGTACATTTTGAGTTTTATTACGACCCTGTTAGTTAAATGTGTTAGAAGAGACAGAAAGTCTTTTGTCCGCATTTAAAGAAAAATCCCTTTCTTTCCCTCTCGTTCATGTCGCCCATGGGTGTGTAAAAAGAGAGGGCATTGGGCTTGTGGAGGGGTGGGGGGGGTGTCTCATTATGTAAGTGTTTTTCTCTCATGACTTTGTGACACTTTTCTGTTAAATGCTAGCTGCTGCTCTTTTATGAGTCTGCTCGGAGGCCTGTAAAGTTATGTTAAGATCTCCCACTCTGATTACATCCCAGACCTTTCCTCTCTGTTTGAAGGACCACAATAACCTGTTTCCACCCTGTGCTTATAACACGGTGAAGGTATGAGGAAGCGCGGTATCATCCGGCACCAGCAAATATCTGACTGATGAGGAATTCTTGCTTTAGTATGTTTTGAAGTGGTAAAAACTCATCAGCCCTCACTATAAAAACACGTTTCTGTGTCCCTTTTGGTCACTCCTGTTTATTATTTTTTTTTCATGCATGTGTGAGAAAACACCTGATGACCTGATAGCATCTTTAATGTGGGGCGGCATTTCGTGAGAATGTTGAGCCATCAGCCCTTCTGAAGAAATGTGCCCACTTAACCAGACCCACAAGGCTAATTCTGCCACATTGCAAAATGGTTTCAAAGTATGATGTCAAACTGTGTAAATGATCTGTTTACGGTTCTTAGTTGTGAAACATTGTTTATGGAGAGAAAGGATTCCATGTAATGACTGGGTTCAGACTCTGAAGGGCCACTTGGTAATCTCCCCGCCGTCGATAAGTGTTCCCTGTCTTCTTTGGTTGCTTATACAGGGCTTCAATGTATATCTTGTTTGTCATGTGTTGTGCAATTTGTCATTAACATGCAACTGATGCTTTAGCAGAAAAAGCTACGCGCCTCTTCACTTGCAGACCCTAATTTGCTTGGGCAGATAGCGTGTGTGTTACCAATTACGGGGTTAAGGAGGACTAACAGCGGGCTAATTTAATACGTGATGTCATGCTTTTATTAACTCCATAAATCAGTCTTGTAGTGGTGAGCCAAGGTCACACACTGGTGTGATCCCTAATCTGTTTGCAGTGACCTCAATGTAAAACAATTTGAAAAGAGCAGTGAGGGTCGTGCACCTCATAAAACCAAACAGCCCAAGAGCTCTGATTGATTTAAATGCTTAACAAACCACCCACGCCTCTTTCTCTCTTCCCTCCCGCTGCTCACATTTATGCCTGTGGCAAACCGGACGGACACCTAGTTTGTGGCCTGTAGAGGATCAGTGGGTTACCAAACATCGGTGCTGGGAGTCATTCACCTCAGGACTGCAGGATGACGTGCAGAGCTGACGTTCGAGCGGTATTAAAAGACAAGTTCCTAATCCCTTTGGCAACAGAGAAAAACACAGAAGGAGGGATAAAAATAAGACATCAGAATAGGTTCGAGATCTCATTTCCTTGCGTGTAATCTATAGACAACACATGGCAAACAGCCCTTGAGGGGAAGCTGTGTGTGGCCTTTTTTGAGAATAATCAACTTTAGATTTTTGTTA
>JAQNCA010000010.1:5508303-5522788 GCA_029783725.1 Acanthurus tractus
AGTATTGATACTTTTTCTGCCAGTGTTCACAATAGAGTCAGAGTGTGTGTGTGTGTGTGTGTGTGTGTGCGTGTGTGTGTGTGTTTGTTGTTTATGCACATGTGTTTGCTCTTCATGCATTTGTTTGTGATGGATTGTGTGTGTGTGAGTGTTGTTTATGCACTTGTGTGACTTGCGTTTGCTGTCCATGGATTTGTTTGTGTGTGTGTGTGTGTGTGTAAGTGTGTGTGTGTGTGTGTGTGTGTTTTTGTGTGTTTGTGTGTATTACGTCATGTACTCAGCAGGCAGCTTGCTGCTGTGTGGCCACTTTGCAACTTAATGAAGAAAGAGGTGAGAGGACTTCGGGTCAAAAGTCGAACGTTGTGAATGATCTTAATTTTGCTGCAACTGTCAAACTTTATGGCCACACTTAACAGAGCAGCTTGATATTTTTTATATGAAATATGTTTATTTGCTGTCCGGCTTAAAGTAAGAAGAGATGACGTGACTCTTATATCTATCCACTACATCCACCGCTCATTATGCTTATCTGAAAACAAACACTGGAAACATGGGGTCACTGCTAGCCTGGAGGTAGCAATTCATTTCCTGGAGTCTCCACTGGTGTCCTAGCAACTGCTCACAGCAAAAATAATAAACAAATGCAACATGTTGGCTAGAGGTGCTGGCAACGGTAGGTGGATTTCATAACCAGTCGATGGAGCCTGGCTAGCCTTTTCTCCATTTTTGTGCTAAGCTAAGCTGAGCTAACTCACTGTTGCTCATATTTAACGGTGGATATCAGCACGTGTGCTTCTGTCTTCCCATCTGATTCTCTACCAGAAAGCTAATTAGGGCTTTTCCAAAATAAACTTCATTAGAAGGTGGTTTACCAAAATTTAAAATGAATAAAAACTGCACTTCGGCTTTCCTCACCTGAACTCTGAGATCAGAAATCTATTTTCCCTACTTCCTTTCCTCAAAGGTAAAATAATGACGAGCAGAATTTGGACCATCACCCCGTTTTTTTCCCACAGAAATCCTCCACCTCAGTTTGTCGAGCGCTGACTGTGGTCCTGGAGTCTGCTACTGTTTTCCTGTGTTTTGTTCTGTTTCACACAAACATTTCTTCAGCCTCAGCGAATCCAGAAACAGACTCAAGACCCCCATGAACTCAAACCAGAATCTGGCTCCCATAATTTCAGATTCAGTTCCCACCTTCTTTTACTTGCTTTTACTCTTACGAGACCCCCCATGGAGACACCTAGACTTAAGTGTGGGCACTCACATGTGTGTGTTTATGTGTGCGCTTCCACGATCTCAGCACTCCCCACACAGCTATGACTTATAGCTCATGTCAACAGCCAGCTATTCATGCGTCCCTCCAGGCCTCTGTGTTTTAAACTGCCTTCTTTATCAACTCCCCCCCCACCCCCGGCTTTTCAGCTGATCACATCACAAATCAACCAAGAGATCCACAACCACGAAGGCACCAGACATTTCTCAACACGCTTTTTCTCCAGCAATCTAATTTTCCACAGGAAGAAAATCAGTTCGGCAGCTTTTGAACAGAGGTGAGAATTTTACACTCCTCCTTTACAACGTTGCGAAGGATTTTAAGTGAATTCCAACTGTAGCGTTGAACTAGTGGAAACTGGCAGCAGATAAAAGTGAAATGAATTTCCCTAAAGAGTTGGAGGGTGTCCAGCTTCCAGTGGTCGACAGCTCCTTCCTCCGACTGAATGGGAACATAAAACACTTTGACAGGAATTCAGATTGAGTGAGCCACCCTACAGCCCAATGTGTATGGCTAAGTCGAGGGCGTGCCCCCGCTTTGATAGGACACCCGCCCCTGACAGGCCCTACTCTAATTCAAGACCCTGAAACCCCACAAATAAAGGCAAGAGTTCACACCATCTGTCGGGTTTTGACACATCATTCCTAATCAATTCCGATGATTTGTCTGAGGAAGCAGAGTTGGATTTTCACGTTTGGTCACAAAGCCTACACATCTCTCATTCATCGTCTAGTATTTATTAAAGACAGGGCCTCTTGTGTTAACAGACACTGAACTGCCCCTTTGTCCCTCTTCCTCTTCCCATTGAGTGGAGTGTCTGTTGGAGAGGGGACCATCGTCAGTGTGGGTCGCCGTTATTCGGTTCTGTGCAACCATTCGCCTCTCCGGTCATAACTCTGAGCTCAGCGAGCGTGTTTCTCACACCCCTCACTCCAGCTGGGAGACAGGAAGCGACTCTGTCTGCGACTGCGTCTGTCGAGTCTCATGAGCGTTGCGATGGCAATGTGTAGGGACGGCAGGAATGCAGCACCCAGATGCTGGATCTTGAGGAATCCCCCTGCTGACGCAAAGCCGGACCGGAGGAATCCGCTGCCACATCTCTGTTAAAACCAGATGCAAGACTGTGGCACTGCAGACAGATAAATGACTTGGAAACTACAGATCACTTTATTGCTTCAAGACTTCCTCCATTAAAATCAAGATTTACCTTGTTAACTTGTGGTGTTTATATGATGTTTTTATACGCTACAAGACATATTATAAGCAAAATAAGCAATAAATGCCATGCCAGAGCGTTTCCACTTGAACTGCGCCGTGCCAATTACAGTCTCAGGAAAACAGATTCAGACAGTGTTTTATTTTACAGATAACATGCCTCAGGAACCAATTCCCTTCAACTTTCAAGATAAGACTGGTGAAAAAAAGGAGGGATCGGGGGCGAAGCCAGGTGTAGCTTCTTATCTGTACTTTGAATGCTCAGTTACACTACATTCAGTTTGGTGGCAGGGACATGCTCTGTATTTTTTAAGCTGCAAAGTTGCAGAAGAAGAATGTTGTTGAGAATGTTTAAAATGTTGCATGTATCACCAAGAGATCTGAAAATGTGTAAACAAACTAGCCTGCAGTAGCCTTTTTGCCACAAAACTATAACTGAACGCCCGGCGATGTCTCAGCCATTTATCCTGGGCACCAGCCAACATGTTGGTTAACCAGTATGTCTATTTTTTTCGATCTTTTTCCACTGACTGACAAGTCTGCAATGTGCTAGACAATGCTAGCCAGCACTATCTTGTTAAATTATGTGATGATTCATATCAAAAACAATCGGGACCTTCTCATTTGGCTCAGGGAGTGTTGATGAACAAAGTTTTGGCAAACTTTACTGAAAACAGTTAGTCAGACAACAAAGCTGCTGCAGGCAGAGAAGTTGAGACTGAGGTCGAGATCTGTGTGAATTACATGTAGGTAAGGGTGTAGAGTTACATAGCAGCACATAAAAGGCATGAAGGGGTTATGTCATATTGATATAATTCGTTTTTATTTGTAGTTTTTAAAGAATGACCTCTTTTACATGAACAAACATTACATGAGCAGTAATCTTACAGTTAGATCATGTTATCAGTACAAAAATCACTGTCTAAATATTTAAGATACTCATGCCAAGGCTTTATATTTCATCCTTTAACTAGATTATTAAATAACACTCGCATCTGTGCAGCAACAGCATTTCCCATACAAAGGAGAACAGAAATCACATAAAAATATGACCTCCCAAATCCATCCTGACATCTTTCTCATGTCAGAGTTTTCCTTTGATGTAACTTCACCTTTGTCTGGAGTATAACGTTAATGAGGAGAACAGCGTATGTCCGCTGCAGTATGTGATCCGAAGCGCTGATCAAAGACCCCAGAGACAGATCAGTCATATGATCTGGCTGAGTCGACTGTGAGACTCCAGACAGCCAAAACAGTCGTGAATTAAACTGAATTCAAAACTCACAAGGATGAGGCCAAGTGGTGTGTTTCCTTATTACTTTTATGTGCTTATACTCCCTTGGAAAATAAAGGTAAACAGTGTATTTAACAATTACTTTATCACTTGTCTCCTTGAATGTTTTTCTCAGATGTAAAAAAAAAAAAAAATTGTGTTTGCACGGAGACGGGTTGAATCTTGAAACCATCAGCTCTGGTACAAGGTTGTGTCTTGTTTCTGAAGTTATTTTATTTTTGTCTCTGCCATAATTTTGTCATTGATATTTGCAAATGAAGACTTATGTTTGAAATAATGATTATCCAAATATGAAATGGGCTTATTTTCATTTAAAACTTAGTAATGACTCACTGATTACTTGTAATGAACCATTATGTTGTGAGCAATATATGTTATTATTTATAAAGGGTCAGATCTTCTCATTTAAAATCACTGTGCTAAAAAGTAGCTATATTTATAATAGCATTGTATTTAATTATGAGTTACATGAACTGTACTTGTGTATTTCCACAACTTGGCAGCTCCAAATTTCTCCATATAAATGTCTTTTTACTCATCTATGAATCATTGAAATGTTTTTGAACGATTTTTGTAAATGATGCTCATCCCAGGTTCAACCTACATGCTTTTCTTCTGAAGGGACACTTAACCTCTTTAACAGCATTGTTATCTAATAGAACCGTTCCAGTTCATTGTAAATGAAAGGGCGTGAAAGACTAGGACAACACCCATGTTAATCCTGTTACCGTCCCGAAATGAGCACTACACAAGGTAGGAATCCGAAAGTGATTTCATATCTGCCAGATGAGCAGAAACTGAGAGCGGCAGGAATTTTTTTTACCGAGACTCAAACTGGTCCATCAGCTCACTTTAAGGCCCTTATTAGGCTCTGATGGCATGGCATTCCCATCATAGAGATTGTCATGCATGCCAGTCGGAGAATTCAACTTGATGACTTTGGTTTAAGATGGAAAAAATCATCTTATATAACAGCAGCTAAAAAATCATGGTTCTGTCCTTCTCCATATCTGCTTCTCCACAGAGGCCTGCCTCTTAAACCCAAATTACAGGCCAAAAAGGCCTTACATAATAATTACTAAGCGTGATAAATTGTCAGCCAAAACTGTTCGCCCCCATTTCAGCCGAGTGATCTGCTCATGTTGGCAGACTTCAACAGGATCATGCTGCCTAGCACGTTTCCCAGAGACTTTTCTTGACCTTTGCTCCGTCATCTCATTGCTGCAAGAACGATTCAATTGTTATGTACCAGATAGGTATATGAGAAATACATCAACATATCACTGTGACCCTTTTTATCTCTATTAAGTTGTACCTTAGCCTTTAACTCGTCCTGTAATTACTTTAAAAGACAGGAAAGGGAGATTAGAGCGCGGACATAGGACTAATAGGAGAGGAGGGAGAAGAAGGAGAATTCCTTGTGTACATTAGCAATAAAATGAAGGGTCAGTGACACGACAAATTACAGAGTGATGTGTGATAAGCACGTAGCACACTTTACAGTAAGGACAAGCACACTTCAGGGATTTGGCTTCTGGTCTTGATAGTTTTATGTGAAGGAAATGATGTTGAGAGGCGATAAGATCCAGATGGTTCTTGGGAATGATTTGTATCTGTGTTCTTCGCTCAGACTGGGAAGTTATGTAGAAAGAGTAAATTTACATAATCCACTGTTTATTTAAAAAAAAAAAAAAAAAACTTCTGTGAGAAAATAAATAACTCCCACTGCTGCAACAGGAGCCAAAAGTGATTAAGATTTTAAGAGGCACATTATTTTTTCTCCAATTTCCTTCTTTATGTGTAATTACAGTATTTGACTTCTACTTGTGTTTGCTCTTTTGATCTGACCTATGAATGTCACTGACAGCAGTATTTAGCTTGCAAGTATTAGCCTGACCACATTAGCTAACATTAGCCACAAGAGGCTAACCGCAATACCAAGTGACTGCGGCTTCAGCAGAAAAACCTCTGAGTTTATTGGATGTAAATTTAAATGCTTATGAACTAGAATTTCATATGTAAAGGATTTTCTTTTTTAAAATGATACATAAATAGTCCTGCTTCTAGGCAGCGTCACTCAACTTACAGCCCATCTGCAAATCTGGAACATAAGAATGTCTCTACATCAGCCATAAAATGATGTGAAACACTCAGAAATCTGTAGCTTTGTTTGTAAATGTTACCAAGGTAATTTTTATATATACACACAGTATTTTTTTTATTAAAGAGAAAAAGAAAGATGAATAATTGGCCTTTTACTGTAATTTATGTTGGTAGCTTACAAACCTGCCCCTTGTCATTTTGCAAAAACGCCTCTGAGGTACAGCAAGTTAAGACGACAAAGAGCATCTTGTTCATTGATGTTTTTTTTTGTTTGAGGCCCTTTAGATTTTGTTAAAGTGATTTCAAACACTCACCTGCGTACAGTGATGTGCTGTCACATGAAATATTGCTATAGACATTCGAAAAAACTTAAAGGTAACCTTTTACTCTAAACCTTTAAATACTTCTTTGATGATAAAAGGAGTTCACTTTTGTTTCCTCTTCTGAAACACTGGTTAAATTGAAACTTACAGGAATTGACAGTAAGGCGTAAGCAGGAGGACAAATAAACCGCACGTTACCCAGATACCAAACAGTTGGAGTTACGTGTGATGGATGTGAGGTGGAGTTCTTTGTTGTTATTGCAGGGCATGGCTGTCTCTGCTTCACGTCAACATTTTTCAAAGGTAGCATGAGCAAAAACTGTTGAGTAATGAACCAGTAAAAAACTGTGCAATGTTGGGAAAAACACATGACAAAGTAAAACAGGTATGACAGAAATGAAGGCAGGTGACATTTCTGTCTCTTCAGGCGTGTGAGAGAAGTTTTTTATTGAGGTAATTAGGATCAACTCTCAGCTATGGGACACAGTGCACCTGTGCGAGAGCAGAGGACAAAAGGGGTTGGGGAAATATGATCTTCTGAATGTGTTAAAGAACAGGGGCAGAGAAGAATTGCTCACGGGGAAAGGCATTTACTAGGTTTGCATGCCACATATGTAAAAGTTTATGTCACGTCATTGTGTTCTCTCGCTCCTGGGAGCAGAAAGTTGGGACAGTGATTATACAACTAAGGTATGAGGTGGCAAAATGGGTTGTGTTTTCATAACAGTCATGACAGACAGTCTGCCAAGGTATCACTGCAACCTGCCAGTAACAACAGGCTTATGCAAGCTAATGAAATAGGTGGAGTATCCTTGACAAGCAGTGAAACAAAAGAAAACAGCAACAATGCAAACGCTGAGACACATATAGGGATTAGATTTCATTACGCAGACCTGAGTGCTCCTTATCTCAAATGTAGAGCATGTTGATCTCCTTTTCTGTGAACAGTATGAATTTGAGAGGCAGGGGAAGTGGGTTTGTTTGAGCATGTGCACATGAGAACACAGGAAAGAGCTTCGGAAAAAACAGAGATAGAGTCACACGTGACCGAAAAATGCAAATAAAAATGTTTGCAGGTTCTCTAAAAAAAAAGGGTGTTAGGTGTGCGGTGTTGTGTTGATGTGTGTGGGAAGGTCTGTGAAGAAAGTCTTACCATGTACAGTCATGCATGAAGACACCATGCATCATGTTATGTCTGCACACTTGCAGTGTGTCCTGGTCCAGCTGTAAACAGAGGGTATCCAGGTAACAGGTGGTGGGTGGAGAGTATCGCTGATTTCATCAAGGTCTGTAAGAAAGCAAGAAGGCACATGAACAAGCGTTTTTCAGAAATGATTCAGAGAAAGAGAGTGAGTGTGTAAGGGTCAGTATGAGAAAGAAGAAGTAGAGGAGGAAGCTATTTGGCGTGAGAGCTGCGATGAGAGTGAGAGTGGGAGTGCTAAAACATGTCTGCATTTACTGCCAGGAACTCTGTTCATATAATGTCAAATAAATACCAGCATGGTTTAGTCACTTGCCGTGCCTCGACACACCACCCAAGCCTTAATTTCACCACTTCACAGGTGAGGTACTGATGCGTGGCATTCACCGCTTGCTGCACCTGGAGAAGTGAGACAGAGGATTGTACAGACTGTACTAGAAAAAACTGTACGATTAAAAAAAACAACAACTCAGTGTTAAAAAAATGTTTGTGACATATTTTTTAGCTTAATATTCAGCATTAGTACACTCCTCTTGTGTTATACATTCAAACATCGACCCCTTGAACCAGCCGTAACCACAGTCATCTGTCTCCAAACTACATTTTTCCGACCAGAACTGGGACTTCACCTAACAAACCTGTACTGATTGTATCTGTTGTAGCAATTTTCTCATGTATGTTATCTAACGAGCTGAATCTCGCAGTGGAATAAGTTGTGATACATAGTTCAGATACATTTGTATAAAATGCAGGTGCAGCTGCAGGAGGCACGTATAGACTCTGAAACGACCCTGCTTTGACTCCCGGCGTAGGCCTTGACGAAGGGATCGGCGCTCGGAGCTAAATAAAGGTTAGATCTCATCTTAGGACAAACTGGAGAGCATGAGGGCCAAGAAAAGAGCAGGAACAGGATGTCCACAATGTATCAGAGTGAAAGAATGCCCCTAGTAGTTGACTCGAGAAGGAGCGGACGTTTCCCATGACACAATCACTGCTATTTCCTGGAGCACAAGCCGGTCCCGTGGAATGCAAAAGCAGCAGGTCAAGCAGTGGCCCTGAGGCCTTCAGCTGACGTAAAGATCTCATGTCCAGCGAGCAACCATAACCCCTGCATCTATCATGCAATAGATCAAAAACTCTGGGAAAATATACATGTATAAAACTGGGGGCCCTCATCCCCTGTCATGACAGGACCTGTGTGACCTTTGACCTTGCTCTGGGATGGAAGTTCAGCAAGACCTCTCCCTTGGGTCCGCTGCAGGACTGTAATGTTCTCACACTTGAAATATGACCATGTATTTGTTTCTCTCTGTCTCGGCCTTTCACAGTGAAAAATGGATCATGAGTTTGCATCTTTTTCATTTATTACACTTTCAGATGGTTGCATTTCTCTCTCTCTTTTTTAAAAGAATATAACTTGAATGTAAGTAATATTCCAAAGCTATAAAGTAGGTATAAATCTTTATAATAACTACATTTAAGCTTGTCACACTAAAACGGTTTCAGGAAATTCTTGCCTGTAGATTAGAAATTTAAAATCTGATGATTCTGCCTCTGTGTGTTCAAAACCATTCATACTTTCCACACGTCCTCTCTACTTTCAGCCATGATGATTTTACCAGACAGGAGCCAGCCGCATTCCCTCTATATTACCTTGTGAAAAATGCACCGTGGATTTCTCAGGCTCTCTCTTCACCCTTAATCGAAGTAAACCTTCCATACGTCGTCAGGAAAGAACTACTCGTCGGAGCCGTGTCTCTTGTCAGTCAGCAGTTTATAAGCAGCCGTATAAAGTTAGAGGTCCTTGGTTTGGGTTTTTATTATCCTGGATTACGTCCTCAGAAGAGGGAATTCTTTCAATCTCGCACTTCGGTCCCAGTTGTCTCGGAGGCTGGATGAGTTTCACAGAACCAGATACTTTCTATTTTTACCAAATATCCCTGCAACATTTAATATAAGAGCACTATGTCCGACTGCCAACACTGACAGTTTACTTTGGACATTTATTACACCGGTGAGGATACAGATACAGTACACACATGCTTACATACAATGTTGAAATATAAGAAACTCTGGAGAGACACCAGAAATAACATGTTTCCAGGCAAAACATTTTGCAAGCTGAAGAGGCGAGAGGTTTCAGACTTTGATGAATTGTCAGAGACATGATTGAAGAAAAAGATGCAGATAAAATGTATCTGCTCTGAGTTGAGAAGAGTGGCAGGAAGAGGTCACAGATAAAGTGATTCAATCTCACCAGATGCAGAATACTCATAAAATCTATCACATCTCGACCACAGCAGTCAAACAGTGATTTAGTAAGTGAAAGAAAATGTCTGACAGGAAGAGAGGAATCAGTTTGCTATCAGACGGAAATGCTGCTGTTGCTGACAAAAAGGCAACAACAGATAAAAACACCATTCAAGATTTCCCATCACATTACTGTCTCCGAATGGATCCTTGTTCTATTTATTAATAATAATTTTTAGCGGTATTTCAATCATTTTTTCATTCCTTTTTTATTATTTCAACCCTTTATCCATTACCTTAATGTTGCTACTTTTTTTGGATTACTTTTAGCTTTTTATTATAACCATTACATTTAGTTTGGACTTTGTCTCTGCTTTTTTTGCAGTGAAACTATTTTTTCACAGTCTCTTAGTCAAATGCTGAGGTGTTATAACTGACTATGTGGGACAGAAATTCTATTTATCAAATTACTGAGCTATTTTACAATCAGTGTAACTTAGCACCTTTTAACTCTGGAAACAATTCCCAGCCTTCACCTCTGGTGAGGTTAAGTAGCTTGGAAATCGTGTCTCAGGTTACAGAAAACACCTTTAAAATACATTACTGGATGCAGTTCTGCACACAGTTCATAATTTTTGTCACTTTAAAGCTTGTGTTAAGAGATGCTGTCTGTCAACATCCGTTGCTCAGGCAGAGTTTCTGCTCCATGCATGATCACCTTTTAATGGTTTTTATTTTTAAGTCAAAATGAGACTATTTCCATGCAAAGATCTCATCAAAAGGAACGCATTCCTCTTTCTTTCGCTGGGCTGGTAGAGCTTTGTTTGTCTGCGACGAGCTAATTACACAAATGACTGAAAATGATGCACATCAGCTTTTTTTTTAAAAAAAAAAGTTTTATCAGCTTCAAAAATGCCATCAGTGTGTTTTATCTTGTACCTGTGCTGTGAGAAAACCCAGAAATGTTACTTCTGCAAATTTTTCAGTTGAGCTGAAACGCAGCCAGTAAACGTCTTCTCATTTAAAAAGCAGTAGCGTGACATTTTTACTTCACCACAAGCGCCACAATACGCCTTCAGCTGTTTCACTTCTGCTCATCACTCTCACATGGGACATCCTGCCAAGTGCATCTGCTGCTGCTGAAGCCTCAGTGTTGTCACACATCTTGTATTGTGAGGGCACCATGCAGTCATTACATTTGCTTGCCCTGGAATAGCACAGCTCAATGTGACTCACTTGATGTGGTCGTCCTCAGGGTGAGCACATGAATGGACTGACACCAGGGAGCTGTTATGCTTTTCCTCCTGAAGCAGCAGCAGCAGCAGATACTTCAATCGTTGTTGGCGCTGCAGTGACAGAGCAAGATCCATGAATGCTTCATTTCATGCATTTCCCCTCCCCTTGCACACGAGGCCTGCTGCTTCCACCACTTCCAACAAACACATTGCTTTCCTCCAAAAAATGCCACAAGGACACATGGCAGTGCACGTGGGATGTACTTGCACTTTTCCTGAGCGAGATTGTCAGAGAGTGTTTACTCTCGGTGCTGCGAGCCAGTCATGTCAAGAAGGTGTTTTGAAGGATTTTTCCAGACAGCTGTACACCTCCAGTCGACCTTCTCTTGACAATTACCGTGTAACGACAGACTGCAGGCCATGCGCCACAGGCTGCTGCCCAACTGCACGTCACCATGAACCATAGATTGAACCATCTAACTTGTCTGGATCAATTCAGAGACAAGTAATGGACAGAGTGCAGGCTTTACTTCTGAATGTTGCTCCACTGTGCTGGGGTCGGAGAGATGAAAGAAGACAGAAAGCTCCATGCAGAACATCATTAGTTTAACTTTTTCCACAGTTTCTTTTTCATTGAAGATGAAGATTTGCACACATTAGCTACAGAAACACAGATGTGCGTCATTGCCTCTTTTACAAGAACAGCAACAATGCAAAATGCACATGACAAAGTGCTATTTCAGTGTTCAAATTTAAATTTGTCCCTGAACGAGCCTACAGTATATCAGAAAAAAGAGCTTATATTCAGTAACGTCTGGGGTCAAGGAGGGTTTCAAACAATGCTTGGCAGTCGTGGACATTTGAAAGAGGTTCAAGGCCCGCTGTTATCTGTCGCACAGACTCCGGGACAGCAGCCAAGCTGATGCCATCTTAAGGGGTGGAACACAACAAAATGGCAGGAAATTCCTACTTGGTCTGCTCCCATCAACAGATTGAATTCTTTTGAGTCAGGCTGTTAAAATGTTGTGTGAGGATGTGAATTCATTTGACTGGTCATGAACTCAGCTGAAGGAGAATGCAGATAGAGAAACGGGAGAAAATAAAGAAATTGCAACACTTCAAGTGCGCTTAAAATTTACTGAAAATAAGATGAGTTTAAAGCATTTTAGGAAGAAAAAGTCAAATTTTATATTGCATATTCTTTGCTAAATTTTCAGTATTTTGAGTATTTCTTGCCAGATTAAAATAATCATCTGTTCGTAACAACTTAACTGAACACAAAATAGATGAACTGTGTTTTGTTTTTCCTGAGGAATTATCGCCACCCAGTGAATTCTCACATAGATGCACATGATCGCACAACATATTTTCCAGTAAGTGCTTAAAACTTGCATGAAGGATGTCTTGGGCTGAATCACAGACACCTCTGGACAGATTTTGGTTAATATTAATTGCACATTTCCCTGTAGTTTACTTACAGTGCAAACATTTTCAATCCTATTGGTTTGAAGCAATCAAGCAGCCAGAGGTCAATGGTGCTTTCATGGTATGGTTATATATGTTGCTTTGCTGCCATCTGGTGGTTATACTAGTGATGCAATTCAAGGATAAAGTGGTGAAATGGATGAGACAGTTATTCTGAGCTGTGTTGTTCTAAAAAGCTGAAATTGTTTTAGAACAAATTAGGGCATAAAACCTCCAAGCAGTGAGAGAAAGTTTAGTATAAACACCTCCAAAGATATATTTAAGTTAAGCTTATTTCATTCATCATTTATGTCACGAAAAGTACAACACCAAGTCATCCATGAAGGTATAGTTTGTTCCCCATTCCTCCATAATACAAATAAACCACACCACCAAGGACATGAGAAAAAACAGGAGGGCTCCAGATGGCTGATGATGGGAGGATGTTTATGATTAACTGGCCTTGTGATATTGAAAAATGCGACATCGGTGAAGTGTTCCCATAATCTTCTTTCTCCAGCTGCTCTCCATTGAAGCAGATCATCAGTGACCCAGACTCCATGGAGAAGAAGGTGGTGCTGATCACAGGCTGCTCCTCTGGAATCGGTCTCAGCTTGGCGGTCCGGCTGGCCTCTGACCCCAACAAGACGTTCAAAGGTGACCATAGCTGACATTGACCAATCGTGATCCATAACAGTATTGTTATATGCCAAAGAGTCTGCACTGGGTATGCATATATCAAAAATAGATAACTTTTTGATATATGCATTGGTGCAATCCACAAGTATTCATATCTCCATCTGTATCAGAACCACTAAATGTTGCTTTCTGTTTAGTCTATGCCACGATGAGAAACCTGGCAAAGAAGGAGCGTCTTTTGGAGTGTGTGAAAGGCCTGCACAGGGACACCTTGGACATACTTCAAATGGACGTTACTGTCCGTCAGTCCATCCTGGATGTGAGGGACCGAATTGTGGAGAAGAGAGTGGACATTCTAGGTATGCTTTTGTGCCAATGTGTCTAAATAAAAATTAGAAAGGATGTTTATCAGTGGGCTTATTCTTAATGTTTGCCCCAAACTCACAGTGTGCAATGCTGGCATGGGTTTGATGGGACCCCTGGAGGTGCAGTCCTTGGACTCCATGAGGCAGCTTCTGGAGGTCAACCTCCTCGGTACCATCCAGACAATCCAGGCTTTCCTGCCGGACATGAAGGCTCAAGGCACTGGTCACATCCTGGTCACCGGCAGCACCGGAGGGCTTCAGGGTGAGACCAGCAGATGGTTGAGAAATCACTGAATGATAACAGCGTTCCACATGTGCGGTTTTTATCATGACATGATAGTCACTGCAAAAACAAATCGTGTTGATACTTGCTGCCATGCTTGATATTGCCAAAATAATTCATCTTCATACTTCATGCTTCCCCGCAGGTCTTCCTTTTAATGAGGTGTACTGTGCCAGTAAATTTGCAATAGAGGGAGCATGTGAGAGTTTGGCAATCCTTCTGAAACACTTCAATATCCAGTGAGTTTTACAGTTTGCTGCATCTTGTATCCTGAATTTATCGGATGTTAGGTGTCATTTAAAACATTTTGAATAGGAGAGATAAATGACTTCACTCTCAATCCTGCAGTGTCAGTCTCATTGAGTGCGGTCCGGTTAACACAGACTTCATGGTCAACCTGCAGAAGGCAGAACTCGGGGATGCGTCTCTTGAACAGGTGGATACCCAAACACTCGGCCTCTATGAAAAATACCTTCAGCACTGTGGCTCCATTTTCCAAAATGCAGCACAAGACACTGAGGACATCGTAAAGGTATGATGTTTGTCTACAAAGTCAAAGCTACATTAGTGATATGAATTAATAATGATGATGGAGCAGGTACTTTTTCAAATAAGATTTGAACAAGCTTGTTTTTTTTTTAAAGACTGATATTGATGTCAGTGTTATTGTATTAAAGCTAATTAAACAAAAACTTGACAGAATATTGATGCAAAATCACATATCAGTAAAAGAAGCGCATGCTGGACACATGAAACGATTCCGGGTGTGTGAGGAAAGTTTTAGTGCTGGTTTCACACCACACTCAAAAAAAGCAGTAAAATGTTTTTGCTCTGCTT
>JAQNCA010000010.1:5557518-5574612 GCA_029783725.1 Acanthurus tractus
TTGTAGACCTGCTAGTTATGTCTCCATGTTCCACATCAAAGTTAGATCAGTATGTAGCAGCGTATGTAGTCTGTATACAAATTTGATATCAGGCACTTCACCAATGTTGCTTGAATTGAGATACGTTTAAGTTGAACTAAACACAATTTTAAATTAAATAACTTAAATAAATAAAAAAGTAATATATAAATATTTTTTTTTATCACAACGCCACAGAAAGTTAACAATAAAAACAACAGCACATAAAAAGTAATAATAATCATCATTATTATCTGTTTCATAAGATGCGAACATATAATCAAGCCTCCAAAACATATGAAACACTTTCTTTAAAATAAAAAAGGAACACTATTCCATTTTTTTTTTTTAATCGGGGTTTTAATTTTTTAATGTATTTGATATACAGATAAACTCCCAGGTGGGCCACGGGGCGTAATGACAGGTGTAATAATGCGGATCCACGCAGAGGAGGCTGTGACACCAGATGTTGCTATGCGCTCGAATCTTCTCCTTCACGTTAATTGGATCAAAAATCGAATTTGCTCAGGGTCAGCCAATGTGCGCTCAGGTCGCGAGGCCGAAACTTCAGAGGGGCCAAGCTGGGCCGAGAGTACTTGAGGAAAGTACACTGACAGTAAAGAAAGCTGTTAAACTCCTCAAGTTCCCGTCAATTAACTGAGGTACGTTGGGCCCTTATTAAACTGAGATAACTTGTTTTTTTTAGGCTAATTTAGCCAAATTTTGACAGTCAGGAAAGCAGTTTTAATAAGTGTAAAAGTTTAGTCTACATTAGCCAAGGCCGCATCAACAGCTTGCTAGCTTAAGCCACTGAAGTTAACGGCTAAATTAGCTAACCTAGTTGATTTGCTTTATCTAAAATATCCGTTAATTAGCTAATAATTTTTATGTGATCACAAATCTCTGTCGTACAAAGTTAAATCACATATTAACATTGAGTGCCTTGTGTTTTGCCAGACCAGTAATGGAGTAAAGAAAACGGTTAAGTCCAACGGAGTTCAAAATGGCATTTGACGGGTATCAAAACACATTCGCAAATTCATTCTTTCCTACATATCAGCGTCAGGTAAGCTATGACCCAACTGAACATGGCGTATTTCAGAGGCTAAAACTGCTTTTTATTGGTTGTGAAAGGGTAATTAATGGTGAAGTATTCCGTCACCTGTCATAGGAAACGTTATACATGGTCATTAAGTTACAATCAGGGAAAGAGTAGCAGATATGTATGGAGCCTCTAAATCCCGTTAACTCTTGTTTTCTTTTTAGCTTGGTGCACAAGGTGATTTCTCTTTCAAATCTTAAGGGAACAATATATTAATACCTTAAGATACCCGGGGGCTCCATAAAAATGTTCTTAAATGTATGTAAATCTCAGAAGCAGAAGCAAACGATTATTTTAATCAGTAAATAATCTAACCATTATTTTCTACGTTAATCATATCTGACATGGCCTCTAAAATCAGAGAATGAAGAAAATCCCATTTTCACTGTCAGATGCCAAGAACATTCAGTATACAATATTCTTTTCTTTGTTTCAGGCCAGTGTAAATATAGGTGGTGGAAACAGTGGTGGCATGGCATTGCCCTTTTCCATTCCCAATGTCTTGCTGCAGGAACAGGACTCAGCATCCTATGTTTCCTGGTCTCACAGTGCTCATGATGATCCCTATGGCCTTAACAACTGTGCTCAGGCCAGCACTAAAAGCAGGTATTCACTTCTAACTATGATCAGAATAAGTGTGTGATTATTCAGTTGCGCACTTTCTCAAGTGTACTGCAGTTGTTACAGTTACATCACTCTGTTTAATTAGGATCTTTTCTTCCCAAAGGTAGTAATATAAAGTAGGCACCTTATAGACACACAGACATACTGTTATAGTTTGTTTTCACAAAGAAAAGAAATTTCGGATTGCAAATCTGTATATACGTTTTCTTTTCCTTGAAGGAAACCAACTGAAAATACTGATTGTGATGCAGAGACTGATCTGCAGGGTCTAGTGTCAAATATTTTGGATGAGGCAGAATCCCAAGAAAGCTACTACACTGAAGGGTATGTCAAGATGAATTGTTTGCATATTGTAGGGTGGGATATATATATTACTTTATGTATTGTTTAATTTATGGTCATAACAGTACAGAGGTGAACAACTAGAAATAATATTTTAAACTTTTTTATATTTAATTTAAAAAAAACCCATTTGTTTTATATATTTTATATTTGTTTTATATGCTTACATTGAAGGAGGTCCTTAATTTTTCTTTTAGGAGCATACCCACATGTAACCCTGTCTGGTCTCCAAAGACACTGAGAGAAGAATTGTTACAGTATTTTCAATCAGAAGCTAAAACGCAGCAAAAACCTACCTTTCCTCAGAACTTTGTTTCCTGTGAGACAATAAGTAAAGCACAAGGACAGGCAGCTAATAAAGATGTGGAAAACTATTGTCAACAGTCTATTGGCCCTGCTACCGGTCAACAGCAGCTTTTTGATTTGCGTAATGGAGACAGGGACAGCTTTGCCTTTCGTCCTCAGAAACTGCCACCGGGTCTACCATTGCCCAACCCAGGAAACGCCTATGTGTCACAGAAACAACAAAGCAAGTTTGACAACCCATTAGCTGATAAAGACAGAGGGAATACCCAGCCTTTGAATATTTTTCCTGACCTCAGTGATGCCTTTAGACCGCAAAGTGAAATGAACAACTTGTGCTTTGATCCTTATTATGAAGACCACCTCAGCAGCTCAAATGTCATCAGTAATGAGCAGTGTATGCCACAAGACATTACCCAACTGGTCAGCAATTTTAAGTCGCTCATGGATGGTGAACATGGTAACGTATATCATGGAGAATTTCCAAACATGCACAGGCCAACAGTGGGCATGCGACATGAAGACAGCACGATTGAAGAATGGAAAATGGCTGGCTCTTCACTGTCAACACAAAGTACTCCAGCAGCGCAGGTCCAAAAACAGCTGGCAGGAGAGTTTGGGCCAGTGCAGATGGAGAGAAATGGAGAAGTATGGAACCAAACATTTAAGTGTGATGCCTTTCAAGGACTTCCTGGTTTCAGGCCTCAAAACACTCCTAACAAGTTCTCCCAGCAACCAAAGTCATTCACTGAATCCATCAACTTCCCAAACCAATACCAAAACAAGATGACCATGTACAGAGAAAACACTTCAACCCCTATTAATGTGAGCATGAACCAGTATTCAAAGCATCATGTTCAGCAGGGTCAAATACAGAGCAGGATAAAACCACAGATGCAGAGGGAGAAGAAGAGGATGCATATGTCTGGCTTCTCTACAAGACCTCTAACCAATTCTAACATGAGAGGGGGAGATAAGAGACAGGCCATCACAAGTAACCCGTACTTTGACAACTTTAGGAGCATGCCGTCTCAGAAATTTGATGGAGAAAACAGCATGGTCAGTGCAGGGAATACACAGCAGCTCATGGCTCTCATGTATCCTGTAAATGACCCCAGAAGACACTCAGGTGTGCCCATCAGCTCCTATAACTTCCACTCTAGATCCACACAGCCCTATGATAATGTTTTTCCCGGCATGGACATGAGTGAGATAATGTCAGCCAATGAGTCTGCAGCTTTCAACTCTTATGTCAGCAACATGATGACCCGCAGAGAAGAGAGCACTTATCATGGCATGGCATCAGCTATGACAGCTTCAATGTTGATGAATCAAGGAGGACCTGTGGTCCAGCTTTACTTCTACCTTGATGAGTGTTATGAGCAGTGGAAGTGTCTGGAAAAGGAGAGAAAGAAGGTATGCGTTAGAAATTTGAAATTGTTTCCAGTTAAAACATGTTTTTTGAAAATTTTTTGAACTATAAATAGACTTGTTAATGAAGTTTGCTTTATATCAAGCTTCTGGTAACTTAAACACACTGATATGATAAGAATGATAAAAAATATCACTGTCTGCATGACATACAGACATATTATCACCATTTTATGTTTTGATAAGTACTGCAAACTATCATGTACATTTTCATTTTTCTCCGTTATGGGATTGTCCACCAGCTTGAATTTTAAAAACAAAAAAGTTAAGTAAGATATTTGTTTGACATGTTCTTACTTGTTTTCTTTTATAGACAGAGATCATCATTGCCAAGACATTCCTTGGGAAAAGGATTCCATCAGTGGCCAACACTAACCTTCCTAAAACTCCACTGAATCCCACAAGAGTAGACCACCTAATTGTTAATCAGCTGAGAGAACAAGCAAGGGTGAGACCTCTGAATAGTTTGTGTCCACACTGCCATCTACAGATGAATTCAGTCACAGCAGCCTTGTTATGTTCTAAAAGTGATATTTGCAACTCTCTTTACACACCCTTAAGTTCCCTCCAGAGAAAACTAACTCCCTTCATGTGGTCTCCTTAAGGTTTGCTTAATTATCCTTGTTTGGACCCTAAATGTGAGTAAAAGTGAGGCAAACAGTTTTTTTTAATAAATAAACTATTTCTGAGCATTTACACTTGTGTGATTGCTCATCAATAAGCAATATGTCCTCAAAGTTAGAAGGTCCAGGGCTCAAATCTTGGTCTTTGCTGTTTTTTTGTGGAGGGGGCTTTCCAGAATTTTACACAGTTCAAAAATACCACTAATTGGCATGCAAACTAACATGACTCCAGATGTTTTTCGTTTTGGTTGCAAATTTAGTTTACTTTATAGTTAAAACTTTGCGAATTGTAGTTAAAAAGCTCACACATAAAAAGTAAAAGCAAAGTACATATAGACCACAAAATGAACACTGCTACTGTTTTTTAGAAGTAGTGTATGCCTGTAGAATATCACATTAGGAATTAAATATTCATTTTAAAAAGATAGGGATGAATAGAAGAGTGATCAGGTTGTTGGTCCGCAGGTGGCAAGCCTTCTGGACAGAATAGAGAGGCTGCAGAATATATCCCTCCATATCAACATCCACACGGCGCTTAACAGGCATCACATGGCTGTGTGCATCACCAAGGAGAGACGCAAGGAGGAGATTGCCAACATGTCTAAACATGACAAAACTCATTTCACAGAGGCCAGAGGTAACCGGTATCACAATGTTAGGCATATGCTCTTCCTCCTCAAATGCTGCGGGCCCTAACTTGCTTTTGTTTCACAGACACTCTGTTGTTGGCCATTGCATTGAGGGACCTCGCTGCCACAACCAGGAGGCTCCGCACAGCCTTATGGTGTGCTCTTCAGATGACCTTACCAAAACCTGTCAAGAGACCCGACCACCAAGTCAACAAAGATGCCGCAGGCGCAGAAAGATGCCCATCTCCTTTTGAGGGATACTCTTTTATGTTATAATTTATCTGATAACAAGCAGGAGTTAAAGGTATTGACTAAATCTGAACCACTACCACTCTGTGCCCTGATTATAAATCCCCGTAGGCATTAGAGAAAAACAGCTGTTTCTTGCAAGTCTATAGTGACGTTTTACTTGCAACACAGTGATCACTGCAAAATAAGAGATTAGCAGCTTGAAGCTTGATGATGGCTGCACTAATTGGCACCCAACAACTTCAGGTGGCTTACTTTTGTTATGCAGGAATTACATGACATGTAATTTATCCTGCTGTGTCTTAACTTCATTTAATTAGTGTCAATTCCAAATTAACATGAATCTTGTTCCATCACTTTTTTATTTAAAGGTACTATTTATGAGGAAGATTTCAGAGAATTCTTCGTTGTTTTATTTATTTATTGGAATGTCATGGAACCTCAGTTCTGGGTGTTGCAAACAAATAATTGAATCATAAAGGCAGTAGTTTAAAATTAACATGCTAACTATAAAAGTGTTTCTCCAAATGTTCTTATTAATCTGTGCATGCTCTAATCAAAAGGAACTTTATCGATCTGTACTTTGGTGAAGTTTGAACTAAAAAGATATTTAAGCTTTTTTTAAAAAGTTCAGTGTTTTAAATTTAATTGCATTAATCACATTTAGGATACACACAATATTAACTATTATTCCTATCAGTGAAATGTAGCATAGCCAAGTTTAAAATTAATTCTCTGACCCTAATTTAGTCTTGAAAGACAGTTATATCAGCAGTTAAATCAAAACATGCTAAATTTCAAAATGTGTTTTAAAATGTTCTCAGTAATTTCTGAAACCTTTACTTTCTTCTGTTACCTCAATATTATATTTAGAAAATTTGGACAAATGTTTGAACAGTGTCTAGTTCAGTGTTTTAAAATTTGTTGTATTAATCACCCTTTCCATCAGACTATTTTTAGACTGTGTTATTTAATATTTTTTCTTATCAGTGAGACAGTTTTTCAGCTGGAGACAAAAGCCTGAATATATTACTGTAGTAAATTTCTGAAGTCAGTGTATTATTGTCCTTGTGTGCTTTCTGAATATGACCAGAGTTCTTCCTTTCCCTGTAATTTTAATGTTCATGTTTTTTCTCATTAAATGTTCTGTAAATGGGAAAATAAAAAAAAATAAAGCAATCCAAATAGCTGAAACCGCTTTTATTTATTAATTTAAAAAGATGATGAACCTCATTATAAACATTCAAATTATGGTACATCATATATTTGAGGTATAATTTTGCAATCTCTTTTTTTTTTCTCAGAAAAAAATGCATAGACAGTTCAGCTAAACCTAAAGTATCAAGATGACCACAAAACAGTTGGACAAACACTTGCCTTTACTTAGAAGTTGTGCAGAAATAAAAGGCATTATGGGCACAGAGGAAAACAGACACTGTGGACCGTGTTACTTTATAAGCATCCCTTAATTTTTACCATGATCAATCAAATCATGTTTCAGGGGTATACTATCATTTATTAGTCAAAGCATGTTTTACACTTGCTAAAACAACATATCGGCAGACAGTTTCTGTCAGTTTTTCTACAACATTAAATTGGCTTAACCACAATCATTGTCTTATACAGATTTACAACTTGATTTCAAGACATCTTTCTGTATCAGCTCATCTCATTATCCAGTGGACCTGCACAACATCCACTACACTGTTCTCTTCACACAGAAAGAAATGTAGAAAGCGATTAACAAGGAGAATCTGATGAAAACTGAAGGTGTAGGTGCCAAAGAGGTTTAGCAGAAAGGAGGCAATCACTTGTTTTTCATTTTTGTCTTGTAGCAAAATCTTTCCACATCTAAAGTGTCCCATTTTTTGGTTTTATCTTTTGCGTTCACCTTTTTGTGTACGCCTCTTCTCCTTCTCTTTTCGGTCTTGTTTGGCTAGTTTGTCCTTCTCCCTCTGCATCTTGTCCATTTCCTTCTTCTTCTGAGCATCTTCACGAGCCTGCTCCCGCTTTTGCTTTTGTCTGTTCAGCACTTCATCCACGTTGGTGTTCTTAAACAGAGCTGACACTTTCAGTAAAGGACAGTCTGATAAAAGCAAAGTTCTCTATTCATTTATCATTCCTGTATGCCACCACTGTGAAGGTGCAAATGATAGTCTATCATGCAGTGAGAGTTACACATATTAACAAAGAATTTCCTGTGATTTTTAATAGCCTCTGATCATAAATAGCTTTAGAAAGGATACATTTATCATTTCCAATCAGGTTGTTTCCACTTGGTGGCTCCTCTTCCTCAGCTTCAGTGCTTTTGTCAAGGAAACAACTGACATCTGAAGGATTGTGGTTGAGCATGTCAGAAGTAAACAATCATTGGATCACTGACAACATCAAATATTTGCTTTTTTCTCATGAATTCTCATGATCTAACTGAAGTGAAAAATATCGACCATTCTAGCACTGCAGTTTGCAAATTAAAGGATATTCTTCTTCATCTGTCACATTAGCGTACTGGGCAAGCAGGGCTTCTTTCCTTTTCTTCGACTCCTCGGACGCCTCCTTCTGTTTCACCACAATCTGAGCTTGTTTTTCTATCATACTGGCAATGGCCTGGACCTCAGCTAGAGAACAGAAATGACAGAACACATCCAAACAGTAAATAAAACCCAACATTTACTTCTTCTCCTTGCAATAAAAGTACCTGCTCTTCCCTGCCAGTATGAAGGTACATCAACAGGAGCCGCAAGGGTACCCATCTGAGCCGGAGGCTCCAGACAGTATACAGATCCTTATGATTATGTACACAGTAAACAGTCTCTTTCCAGTAATATAACTGACAAAACAAACTCAATGGAGTCTTCATCAGACCACAAAAACTTTTTGCAGTCTCAGGAACTGTTTTTGTTTAGCTTCCTCAGGAAATCTTAATCTCTCTCCGAGACGAAAGTGTCTTGCACTCTGCTCCAAACTCAAAGCAAATGATTTAAAGCTCAAAGAGCAAATCCCTCTGTAAAACTGGTGTGGTTGACAGAATCAGGAGCAAGCTGTCTTTGTTGTTTAGTCAAGATTTATATAAGTTTGTGAGCCTGCTGGTTGATTTTGGACTGCTGCCTTTTGAAAATACTTCCAGTAACTATATATTTTTTGTGCAAGTTCGAACTGCTAAGTTTTTTATGTTCTTATTTTTGTTGATTGAAGATTTAATTTCACCTGTACAGTGCTGTATGTGCAAGATTTTCCCAGATGCCGCCAACCTTGCTAAGTGATTCTACAAGAGTACCTTAATTTTTATTTTTACCAACGGTGTATCTTGAGAAAAACAACAACAACAAAGGGAATACAGATTAACCAAAGTTACATAAATACCACCATCTGCATTTCTTTTGGCTGCTGACTGGTTGCACTCTGTCCACTGCTTGATGATCTGCTTGCAGACTTCTTCCATGGTGTCCTCGTCCTAAACACAAGGGCAAGTATAATTAGGTACAAGTAACAGCTCATATTATGTATCCTCCAGTCGACTTTCCAACCAGAAAATTAATGGCTGTGCATAAACTCAGGCTTTAAATACAAGGTGGGGCAGGGTGCAGCACTTTACAGATACATTTAACAACAGCAATCACTGGATGAATTCACAACTATGATGAATACAAAAAATATGTGCTTTTTGTTACCCAGATGCTAGCAGTATTCATAAAAAGGATGTGTTAAGAGTGGATACTGTTAACAGTATGTAGCCTATTAAATGAGTTTTGTGAGCAGTGACTGTTATTTCATGTGAAGTTATCAATAGATTAATAGCTGGTTAACTCACAGTCTACCCGTTATAATGGACGCTATTCATAACAGTGCAAATAGGTAATCGACGTGTTTCTCCACCAAGTGGTACCTGAAATTAGTTTGTTTTTCTGTGCCGAATTTGTCGAGACACCTTAAGGAACTGAATTATGCATTAAGTCATATGAGATTTGGTGTCTACCGGTGCTGAGCAAGACCACAATTTACAATATCCACATTTCAGAGTGGGATTTGGCTTGGTAGACGAGAACAGCCCATATCACTGCCTGGGGTGTCTGGACCTTAGTTGAAGACACTCTTCTGCGTCTAACGTCGATCCTTCTACCCATAAACGACAGCTGACATCAGTCTTGTCATTTGATACCGCCGACACACAAGACAGACAGCAACACATGAAAAGCCACAGCCTCGGTGGCTGAGCGGGACATGCCGCTTCGGATATTCACCAGAAATGCGGATAAAATTCCTCGAAGCGCATCTTCTTTCTCCTCGTCATTCTCCTCTTCTTGCAAGACCCCCAAAATGTACGCCCCGTACACTTCACGGTCCACTTCTAACGTGTCTAGACGATCATTTAGCCAGCTTTCAAATCCCCCGGCATCTATCACGGGCGCAGCCATCTTGGCCCTGTGGGGTCCTTCAGTTGCTCGCGGCTGTCCTTTGTCATTGCCTGTGAAAAAAATGTAGGAAAAACCCTGCACGTCTCAAATATCACATAAAACAAGGTAAGCGTCCAATACCAACTAACCGAGTTATGTTAGGAGTCAGAGAAGAGATTATTTACAGATTTAATAGTCGATGCACTGACTAGATAGACAAGATAGCCATATTCGTAACTGTCAAGTCAAGTGCCATAAAAAGTTTGTTGAGGGGCCTATCATTCTTTCCTCATTGTCTGTGACCTGTTTGGCGGCCGAGTTTAGTATTTCTTAATCACCCACTTCAAAAATAACTACATCAATTTATGCAACACACTTATTTTTTGTGTAAACTTCTTAACTCACTAGAAATACAGGAATGTTTTTAAATACCTATAAAGATTTTTATTTGTGTACATTTAGTCATTATAACATAAATGTGCATTTCTGTGGGCTAATGTTCCTCATTTTAATTAATATAAGTCTACAGCCTATCATAGTAAATCATTCAAAACAAAAGCTGCTACCGACTATTAAAAAAGTCAGTATAACTAAATAATGTAAATCTGGAACTTTTGTTAAGGCTCCTGGCCACCTACCTTGCACAGCACGTCAGTCTCCTACAAATTGCCACTGTGATGTCCTCACAGGCAGCTTGTTAAATTTTTCTCCATTTGTCTTTTCGACATCTTTACTTCTCTCTCTTACCAAATCACCACATACCACACATTTATTTCTGCCCCTTCTCTGATATCTGCCGGTTTCACACAAAAGAATGGTTCCCACATTTCTACCCTGCAGAGTAAATCTGAGATCTTAAGTTCATGAGCTGCACCCACAGAAATTACAGCCTGCAATCCATAAACACAGGTCTTGTCAACCATCCATCTGAATGAAAATGGCTGTGATAACTTTGTCATGCGGCTAGCCTGGCTTGTTGAATTAATTTCAGCTGCCAAAATTTCAATCAGTGCTAATTGCTCAGCGTTGGCAGTCACAAACAGTAAGTGCTCTGGGATAATGCCACGAATCTCAAAGTTCTTGATTGAAAATTAATGTTCGATTGTCCGACAGTTTACAGAAGTACTCGCACTCACTCGTGGGCAAGCCAGCACTGGTCTAAATGAAATGCTGATTTCAAAATAATCAGCCATTCTTTTTAATTCAGTGGGAGGCTGGTAGTCAGTCTTTGGCAGAACATAATCATTATGAAAACGACTTTTTTTCCCACCATCTAAGTAAGTGAAAGACTTTCTCTGACCATGAATTTGCATGATTGTGAGCCATTGAGAAAGTGGTTGCCATGCATTATCGCCACTTGGTTTGAATGAGACATAAGTATGATAAGTCACATAAGGTGACATTTATTTTTAGCGTAGATTTACTACTAACTTTTGCATGACTGGCGTCCTTGCCTGTGCAAACAGAGGCAGAGATGAAATTCGGGTGTGTTAAGAATAGCATAAACAAGCTTGACATTCTGCTTTTGGCCTCTGGGTGGAAGTAGAGGACACAGATTTGTTTACTCCTCTCATGGTAGAATCAGACGATCCAGCTGAGTCTTGGATTTAGTTGCATGACAGTACTTTAGACCTTATTTAGAGTATGATTCATTGCAAATTGCTCCATGCATGTGCACCAGACTCCATTTGTTAAAGTATAGTTGTAAGCAGAGCTGTGGAGCAAAAGAAAAAAAAAGCCCTTCCAGCTGTTTGTTCATCCTCTTTCATTTGACACTGGGACAACAGACAACACCTCCCAGCTGTTTGAATATATTTAACAGTGTTTCCACGTGAATGGCTTGATCCTGCTTCCAGAACGTAATTCGAACAAAGGGGGTTATTAGTTACCCTCACACCCACCCTGTACCCCCAATACCCCCAACACACACGTATGTACAAAAGGCACATGCACCCGTTCCCTCTGCTCCTACATAATGGCTTCACACGTTGCTGGCCTTGTAGTAATGAAGTGTGAAGCAGACGCCACAGGGAAGTCACCATGTAGAACTCTACTCTCTATTTTAGTACACCACCTTTAATCCCTTACAGTCCAGATGCATTTATTCCCAAATTTAGCCCACCTTTTATTTTATAGAGGCATGATTTATGCTAACTTTCATTAAACACCCTTAAACTATTGTGAAACAAGATTAATAAGTAGGTGCAGATGCTGAGTGCCTCCTACTTTTGTGCTAATTGTGTTTAACAGATGTTTTACGTTGGACCATACAGATGAACTCTCCCAGCTGCACATTGCATTTATCAACTCATAAACTAAGCACTGCATTGGAAAAATATGATAAGAATTATGATTAATTTCCAACTATGCTTAATGATGTGCTGATGACATGAGTGTGTAACAATTAACATGAAAATGAAGATGTAACTTATCAATGTAAATTTGATCTAGGGTGAGAAATGTTGCCCTATTGAGCATTTTTCAATCCACTTGAGTGAATGGATGATGTCTATAAAATTTAGCTTTTGTGATTTGACAAAACTTTTTTTTTCTTACTTTTTTAAAATTCACATTATATCTGGTTAATAATGACATTTTTAAACCAATCTGGTGACTTCAAGTGTAAAGAAATCTGCTTGAACAAGATGATCAACCAGGTGAACCTGTTGGCTTCTGGCTGGTAAGATAGGTTAGTAGCAACAATGGCCAATATAGTTTATATGTAAAGAAAATGTATGTAATTTCAAGTATGCAGAATAAGCTTTTAGTAGTTCTTGCTTGAATTCTTACCATGGACGTAAAGACAGCTATTGCTTGATTGCTTTAATACCAGAGAATACTTTAAAATGTAATAATTTTCAAGAAAGTTCTGAAGCATCTTTATCCTCTGATTTCTAAGAGGATTTATTGACGTAAAATAGCATTTCACATACATGTCATTCTCTCGACATTCAATCACGCTGAAAGATACATTGTGTTTCATGCTTATATATTAGGATTTTAGTGATTTGATTGAGTTATGACCCATGTTGGAGACATTCAGCTGACGCTGTATGCTCAGGGCCAGCATACAAAGAGCTACCCACAGGACTGCAGCCCCATCTAGCGGAAAAGTATGCCATGCCACTGTGGCCAGTACAGATTGGTAAAGTACATTAATTTCATGTAAAATAACTGCCAAAATAGTTCCATGTTAACAGAGTGTTGTGCAAGTTAGAGGGAAGCTGCCATCATAACAGGCTGGCGTAGTCATATTTCAAGCTGAGGGGTCCAGGGTCGATGCATAATGCCATTGCCTCTCTTAGTACTGCATAGCTTTAGGACGCCTGTCCTATTTATATTGAGGGGCTGTGGATTGATGCGAAATGACGAGGGCCGCGAGGCTGCTGAGTGGGTGGGCATCCACATGCTCCGCTCCACAGGCAACCCTCTCCTTCTATACATGCACACACACACAAATACACACTTGTCTTCATGTCCCAATGCCACCAGCTCTAGAAAAGCCCTACAGTCTCGATGTGCAATGTCCTCTCTCTGTCAACATATCCTCTATCCCAACGTTAATGTGACAGAATATAACCAGAGCCCAGAACAAGCAGGCGGTGCAGAGCAATGGAAAACAGCATGTGTAACAGGCATGTTTCCTCATCTTCCATAGCAGTTTGCTTCCTCATCACATGGCAGCTAGACATGTCGCAATGCTGAAAGTTTAATATGCTGCCCAGATTGTAAAACCCTTCAAAGCTATAGTAATTATACTGACTTAGCTTGAATAAGCCTATTGAACGTCTCCGCTTACTTTGTTACATTGTGCGAAACAACCATAAGTGAAATCAAATAAGTGACAGTGTTATGGCCATATGATATTTCAATAGATATTTTTGTTCTTTGGCATAATTGTTCTGTTGGATGATGATGGATGATGTCTGTGATTTAACCTGTGAGACATGACGGTTGTGTGCACACCAGACAACGTGTTGTGCTTTTTTCTATTTTTATTCCCATTCCCTCCTCCCAACTCGTTTTCTCACACAGACATGAAAACTATTGCTTTCACTGACTTGTCTTTTTACATACACACATACACACAGACACACACACGCACTGACACACACTTGCGGATGTGCAAACTCTTATCTGTCTTTGGTCTGAAAAGAGAAGTAATAAAAAAAAGAGAGAGAAACAAGAGAGACAGTTTTGATGTTACTAGTTAAACAGAAGTACAGTTTGTCCATCGGTCAGTGTACGATTGCTACTATTTAACATTGCTGATTGATTATTGACTTTGGAAGACAACTTTGACTTTAACAACACTATGGATATCAAATCTTAGTAACTAGTTCACTTTTCTGCATTAACTGTGTGTAGATCTCAATGATTTCATATTAGAAAAGTTCACTTGCTCTTAGCCTCAAGCTGTTTGATCTGTGTAGTATCATAACTAAGCCCATGTAGCATAAAGTAATTGTTCGATACTTTGGGAAATATAGTTATTCTCTTTCTGGCGGAGGCTTAGAAGATCAATATCACATTAATTTCTGTACTGTAAGTCAAAGGCAGTGGTTCTCAGACTCACAGGGCTGACACCCTGCTTCATTTCACGAAAATTCAGCCTTGATCATTTTTTATTTGTCGTTTCCCTGTCATTGCAAGTGATAAATAAAAACTGTGGAATTGTGGGTGTGAACTTTTTGTTCAGCTTCTGAAGCGGGTCTGCCAAAAAAAGTTTGAAGACCACTAGCATTAGGCTAGCAGCTGTTTAGCTTAGCTAGAAATGGAGAAACAGTAGGGTGACCTCTCAGTTTTCAAGACATTTCCTGTTTTTTGGTGAACTGTAAATACAAATAATACTTTAAATGAAGCAGAATAACTTAATGTACAAAGCTACTTCAACAATTTTTCTTCCAGGGAGAGTTTCTAGTCACATGAATAAAAAAAAAAGAAAAAAGAAACCCTTCAGCTCAGGTGAAGAAATAAGTCAAAGCCAAGTTTCTGGTTCTTCTTGCTTTCGTCTTGCACAGTCTGAAGCCACCATGTTTGTGACTGAAGTCCAGCTGGAGTCCACACTTCCTATTGGTTAAAGAGGCCAGTTATAAAATGAAAAATGTCTTTTTAACATGTTTAATGATAATCTGTATGGATCTGTTTGCATTTCCGTGTCAGCAGCCACATAGCTGTGATGCAGACTGCTTCATCAGTTTGTTGGAGCCCAGTGACTGCTTGTCTCCTTGGAGGGTAAAAATTAAGCTGAGCTGAGAGCCAAGGGAATAATCTGGTTATGTGTAATGAGGGCTCTTATTAGTAGTTAAGCGTTTATCAGGTTGAGTGTGCTGCTGGTGGACTTCCCACATCTCCCTCTCAGGAGGCATGGTGCTTTCGCACCGCTCATCTAGCTTTTTAGTCTGAATTGTAGGCAATTAAAACCCCGGCATGTGAGTGTGGAAAAAAGGTAATGAATATGGAACGCCAACTCAGAGAAGTCTGCAGAGACCGCTCGTCGAGTTCTGAGGGTTCCTTTCTCCAAATCATTGTGAAGCACAAAGACAATTTGACAGCGTTTTTTTTTTTTTTTTCGCCTGTCCCTCACTTGGTGTGCATGTGACTCCCCAAATGTTGGCCCAGAGGTTTTAAAAATGCAAAAGCCGTTCTTTCCAGGTTGTTGAACTTCCGTGACCTCTGGCAGCGAGGAGAAACTTTTTTGTCGTGGCTTTGGCGCCCTGCCTGACTGACCGCGCCAGCTCTCGCCGCTTCTGAGCAGAACAGAGGAGTGATGGGAAGGGGACTGAGTGGATGTGTCTAGACAGCCAAGTGGAGAAGGGCAAATATTTAGCCATGCCACTTGGGGAGGGGATCCAGACCTCCTCCCCCCACCAAGGCATGCCTCTTAGCCACAGAATCAGGCCATGTCTCCGTCCTTCTCCCTATGCTGCTTCACACTCTGTATTCAGGAGCACGGATCTCATTTCTTGGATAATATTTCAAGCTGGCCACAGATGGGGAATTAAATTGAAGACCTGGCTTGGTGTGGGGTATAAAGGATGGATTTGGGGGCTTCTCAGAGAGATGATATGAAAGGGAAATAGATACTGTAGATTTAGCTGTACTTTGGTTACTTTTAACAGCCCCTGTAAATGAATGTATGAAATGCTGACTGAGTTGTATGCTTACAGAAATCAGAACAACCATCACAGTCACCGCTTATTATCCACTGTGACACATCAGTCACCTCGTCTTTACATGAATTCTTCTTTCCCTGTTGATGGCTGAATGCAATTTTTTTCCCATCTCCCCTACAAAACCGCATCAGGGTGATATCTGAAGGTACTATAGGTTTTTACATGCACTCTCTCATATGTTCTGATATTTCCCCAAATGCATCTCCAATCCAAACAAATTCCCATGGATTTTCTCCCCTGTGCTGCATTCGAATGCGTCTGCAATCAGATGAAAAGCTGTCAGATGACTAACTAACAAGGCTACTCAAATCAGGATAAATATTGACTCAAGCGAATGAGCACATGACAGTTCAGGGTGCCACCACGTTGTCATGCTGACAACAATACACATCCCCCCACCCGTCACTGTTCTGGCAGGGTGGTGTCACGGAGGCGAAAGTAAAAGTTGTAAGGAGAGGGAGAGTAGTAGTCTGGCGAGGCTTACGCTCGGTTTGTTCGTGCTGAATGTTGGTTGGCGCCGCAGACCGGGGCTGGTGTCGCTTCTGCTGATGGGCTGAGTCAACCCTGCTCTACTGGTAGCCGTCACACACCCACACATCAGACCGCGCCGTGCAGTCTCACGCCACCTGTGTTCTCACACTGTATTTATGATGATCTGTCTCCTATTATTCATATGGTCCCTGAGCTCGCAGCCAGTAAGGAGAGCTTTTTTTTTTTTTTTTTTTTTGTTCTGATGGGAGAGAGCTTCACACACACTCATGCATATTGAAAAGGAAATCCATCCAAAGATTTTTTTTCCCCCCAAACTATAAGCAGCATCGAGCGGTGTGGAAATAAGTAATCGATTCATCGATAATCTGAGCAACAAAAAAATTCCTCTCGACAGCTTTGATGAAAGAGTAATCATTAAAGGTATACATCATGTGACAGTGATGTATATTTTGCAATACACTGTTTCTTATAAATGAAGATTTGCTTGACTGGAATTGACTGTTGTCATTGTAAAATGTATATATTTGGGTTTTTGGACTGTTTTCAGTGTCTAGTACTTATTATTATTGTGAATATTTTTATGATTTTCTAAGTTGAATGATTCATTGATTGATCAGAAAAAAATCCAGTAATATATCTCTGCAAATGCAACCAATCCTGGTATTATTTGCAAATTCTAACAATATGTTACCAAGTGTGGTTTGTTAAGAA
>JAQNCA010000010.1:5607445-5620729 GCA_029783725.1 Acanthurus tractus
TCCACCTGGCTCATGTGCTTCTCATGTGCTTAAAAGTACAATAATACAGAAGGTTCGCATATTTGTAGGGGTGATTTTTTAAAGTTAGAGTCACTTCATATTATAACACCATGTTAAATGCAGCACCTCTTAAAGTGTTGCATCCTTTTTGCGCCGTTGATTGTTGTTGCTGATTCTTTGGAAGTGAAGTCTTTGTAGGAAAATGTAACACCGCCTGAAGAGGCAGCGCCATCCTTTGAGTTAATGTTTGTGGATGGAGATGGAGAAAAGACTCTAACAAGTCCCTAACCCAAAGGTCCTCTCCTCTCCATCTGCTGTCTGCAGCAGGGCTCTTAAGCATGGGGTTCACAGCGAGGCACATCCATCTTCTTTTTATCCCAAATTACTCGCTGTCTTTGATTCTCACTCCCCGTGTAAATGAAGTGGGTGTGAGAAGGCGGGAAAGCGGTGGGCTGATGGATCTTATAGGAGGTGTTGCACTGATAATCAGTAGAGAGACAACAAGATGCACAGAGAGAAGCAATGAGAGAGAGAGAGAGAGAGAGAAAAAGAGTGAAGCAAGAGTAGAGAGAACAATGGAGATGTCTCTATTCACACTGGCAAGGTGCCCTTGAGAGGACAAAGACGGAAAAGGCAGAGAAAGACAACGAGAGGACAGAGGAGAGTGTTGAGCTGTCACAAATGTAGACGTGATGTCACTTTGGTTTATCTTCATCGCAGTGACCAGAGCGGCAGCTCCGCATGTGTGAGCTGAGTGAAACTCTGTGTTTATGAAGGGATAAACGTTTGTGAGGCACTCTCTCTCTCTCTCTCCCTCCCTCTCGCCTCTCCTCCCTTCACTGGCCGTCCTCTGGCCCTCCATTTAGGAAGTGAGACAGTACGCATCTTTATTTATAAATCATGGAACTCCCATTTCTTCCACTTGGCCTATTTGGTTACAATAACAGCACAATTCATTAGCTTTTTGCTGTATTCCCTCTGGGTTTCTTCTCTCCTCTGGGGAAGTGTATGTTTCACTGCAGGATGGTGTATATTTTACAGTGAGGTATTTCACTTGTTTATATCGAATATGCTTCATTGCATATAATGAACAGACAGGAGACTGGTAGCTTGGAGGGAGCAGGCTGCCTGTCATCCCTCAACAGGATCATCTCCACCTGCTTAAATGTTTGGCCTGGAGGAGGAGAACAGGAGAGGAGGAGGAGCAACAAGGTGAAGGATGTAGGGCAGGTACATATGTTTGTGTCTTTGTGATAGCAGAGAGAACCGAGATGTTTTCCTCTCCTCACATTTCTTTGATTCTACAGACAATAACACTGTGTTTACTGTAATTTTCTGAAAATTTAAAAGTTTGAGTGTTTCACACAATTTTGCGAGTTTTAAAGTCAAGAAACACCTCAAAACTGTAATTAAACATTTTGGTAAGTAAACATTTTTGAAAATGTTATTTCTTAATAATAAAAAACAGCCACAGTGCACCAAGTACATTACAGTGAATTCTAAATGGGTACTTATCAAAGTTATGCAGTATATCCAAGAAAATGAAAAGCTGTTCGACCATGTGTTCTTTTCATGTAGCTATAACTTTAGCATACCTCTATGGGCTAGCGAGTCTTTACACCGGCAACAACACATCATCACCAATGCATGCACACACACAAACAAACACATGCATACATGTAAACCAGCATTGACAACGGTAAAGACTTTGGTGTCGAATAAATGTGAGTAAATGTTCACTAAGTTAGGCCTCATTAGCTTAAGCGAGATTGAAGTTATGGTGTTTTGATTTTCTCTTATGTTAGCCATCTGTTATACCGTATTATATACTTCTAACTCATAATCAGCATTGTTTTTAACACAATATAGTCTATCAAGTTTGCAAATGTACCTCACACTCCTGAAAACTAACGGATTAAGAAGCACCTCTCTCCTCATTAAAGCAACACCAGCGTTTGTCCACACAATAACAATTTGGTCAGATTTGATCACATTTGATCTTTTAGGCCAATAAAATAAAAGCATTCATTGTTTTGAGAGAAATTTTTTTCCTGCGTGTGCTTTTTCATGTAGGAAACTCAAATTTGCAAAAATCTGAATCTGCTTCATGCAACCACTGAAGAATAAAACATTTTTTTGAAAGATTTGGACTCCGGTGTACCTCTGAAATCCTGGGTTACAACCTTGGCTGGATTGTAGAAGTGAGCGCACTTTGCCATCTCTTGTTTTGCAGCCACCTCGCTCATCTCATTGTGGTGTGAACAAGCTCTCTCGAGGCCAACTTTTGTGAGTTGGGAAGTTGAGTTGAGGTGATGTGGGATCAGGGAGGAAGGAGCAGCATTTGGTGCTTGTACAGAAGGTATTATACACACCCTGGTACACTGCATGCTAGAGGAAACACACTGAGCCTATAAGCTTGGCTTTATTAGATCCAGGCATAAAGCGATGTTGGTTGCAGCTGGCGTGTAGACTTTATGTAATCACACACAGCCTGAAACAGTCAAGCAGCTGCAAACACACGCACACACACACACACTCCAAAAAAGACATACATTTAAACTCGTACACATCCTATGACGGTAACTGGTGAATGAAAAATTTCCTTGTTTGGTTTTGGTGATTAATCAGATTGTCTGCAGACCCCCTTCGGTGAAAACCAAGTTTTTAACCTGGTTTACGTCAACAATCACGTCAACATCAATGCCATGCCTGAACATTTTTCCCTGTAGAACTGCAGCGTGCCAATGATACATGCTTTACAAACACAGAACGGACAGCCTGGTTTTATCCATTACATACCTTAAGAACCAATTTAATCAATTTGGGAGATGAAATGGTCCAGTGAAACAAGAGGCTTTGAAGATGAAGCCAGGTATCCGTAGATCTTAGAATCTTGTGAGCTACTTGTGCTAATTTTCAAAATAATTGTCTGGTTGCTGCTGCAAAATGTATATAATCAAACAATGAATCAAACTAATTTAATTTTAATATATAATTAATAATGAAATAGATGTCATCATTCTTATATTGCACCCTATATATCTTTCTGTCTCTCTTCAAATATTATTTTTAACTAAACTTTGCTATATGACAACTGGAAATTGTAAAAAAGGATTTTTATAAATATAAAAAAATCTGTTTAACATATATGGGCCGCATTACTATCTATTTGACTAGAAACTGTTGTTGTAATAATAAATAAGTGTGATTAGAACAAGACACATAAAGACGGTCTGTTTATCCATCCGTCTATGAACTGTGTCTGTTTTGCACAGAAAATGTGGGGGTCATCAGGTGAAAATAACAACAAGGCAACAGATGAGAGTGAATAATGTACAGATGGAAAAAAAAAGGAAGCGACATTAAAGTTTCTCTCACATCACACGTCTATGTGTCATATCTCACAGACTCCAATATTGCAGTGTTTTCCCTCTGTACATTACACTTTAAAAGGTGGGGTTGTGTTATTTTTTCAAACTACAGATAAATGTCATACATATTTAGCACTACTTCACACTCTATCTGTCCGACGGCTGCTGCGTCTGTTGTGGTGCTTCCCTTTGTTTTTCTCTCTGTTCTTTAGTTTCTCTCTGTTTTTATTCTTTTCTCCGAAGAAGGATAAAAAAGTGACAGTCATAAGATGAGAGTTGTCACCTGCTTGCATGTTTGTCACTGACTGTTGCTTAAAGAGCTAATTCTGTCTCTTGAGGTGGTGACAATGAGTTTAATGCAACGCAACACTGTTAAGGTGTTTAATTAATTAATGCAAATACAATTACTTTATTGTTTAATTTATTTTTATCTTTTATAATGAACTTTTATTGATTATTGATCATGATTATGTTGCCAGTGTTAAAATGTATTTGTATCATCATTTAAGGTTGAAGTATGTATGAATTCTTTGGCTAAAACATTTAAATATTGACTAAAAGAAATAATCGTGTGGAGAAATAACAGTTTTGGTGAAAATGTCGCCGATGTCAAAATATCATGTTGCAGAAATAATTACTTAAATTAGCTTGCAGACCAGTTAGACCTGTCTCATTATACCACTTTGTACCTGAAGAGGTCATAAGGAGTCACTGTAGCCACATTAGCTGTTCTCAAAGAGAAAATGTTTTATCAGGAACATGATATCCATTAATTTTGCCAAAAAAGCCAAATTTTAAGCAACTGCGACAGCACAAGTGATACTTTTGCATGCTGGTGCACCCGTGATCCTCTGTCTTGCAGCCTTTATTTTTGAAAATCTATCTTAAAGTCTGTTTGCCATAAACTCTTGTTCGTTGTTCCCTTTTTCTTTCTTTGTTTTCTGTATTACTCTTATATTATGTAAGATTGTGGTGTGAGTACAGTTTTAAAATTTGGACTTTTTTTCCGTGAGGTCTTCCATCAAGAAAATATTTACTTTTAAAGCCAAAAAGAGAAACTTCGTGACTAAAAACGGAGGTATAATTGTCCTTCCTGACTAAAGATCATCTCTGTTAGTGAATAACAAATAATGTCATGTTTTAAGTTTGCAAACATGCCCCGCCATCACCATGGTTTCTCATCTCTCCTCTTCTCCTCCCTCCTTCTCATCTCTCCAGTCGTGGTTTTCTTGTTTCTGTCTATAAGAGGCTTTGTTGTGTAGGTCAAGTGGCAGAAATGAACACTTTCCATGCATTCGGTTTCTCCTGCTTAAACATCCGTGTTATAAGGGTGGTCTGTGCCTTTTGAATAATTGAACGAATGATCTTCTTCAGTCTTTCAGTTTGTTATCGTAGCAGCCAGTCTGAATAACCGAGGCGCCGTTCCTCTAACCATGTGCTATTTTCTCCCTCTCATTTCTGATACAAGCCCTCTAATTGCAAAATGATACAGCAGATAAGTCAAGGGCAGTTAAATATCTATTTCAGTTGATTAATGGGTCCGATGACATTTGTTTGAAGTTGATGGTCAAGAATGTCCCCCAACAATGTGCAGTCCGATTGATCACATTTATTGATTTTCATATGTGTGAGACTCTGCTGTGTGCGACTGTGAGTTTTCTCTTTCTTCCGAGGAAAGAAAACTGCCCCTTCTGAGCCAGTGGAGCATGATGCATGCGCACGGCAGCAAGTTGTGCCTCTGCACCGACACAAATGCTACAACACCCTGCTCTGCAAATGTCAGTCCCATCCAATTAAATGCTTGAGTGATGCCGTTGCCCACAAGGGATTCCCACCAATAAAGTTCCGTGTTTGTTATCAGCTTTGTTTCCATGTTTTTTTTTCCCCTTTCTTTTTCCGGAGCCACATCATGGACAGGAGTGTTGTTTGTACACGCCCCTACAGTACAGCCGGTGACACATAGGACCCGTGAGCCATTACAGTACCATGTTTCATGCTGCAGGAGCCTCATGCTGTTTCTGTGATTCTCCTGGGTCATGTCTGTGCTTGTTATTCATTTGCAAGCAGTTTTAACCACCTACACATCGGCTATATTTACAACAATGTCAGTCTGTAGTCTGCAGTGTTGACTTCACTTTGATTATTGGTTGCTCCACTTGCTGTCAAGCACCCACATTATCCCGCTCGGTCGCAGTGATGAAATTCATCCTTGGCTGTCAAGGACCGATACAGTAACAGGTTTTAGTCGCTGCCACCTGGTGACAAAATAATGAACACTGCACGCGCCGTTCACTTATTGTCAATTACAATTCTTCTGTGCTTCTTTATCAGTAGACAGTACAAAAAAAACTGCCGTCTTTTGTTGCCTTGGTGATCGAGCTAAGACTTAGCTTAACATTTGCCACTACAGAGACTTATGGTGCGAAAAAACAAAGAGCTGCTTTTCTTTGTTTGCCCTGAAGAAACTTATTTTATCCGTTTCTTAGCGGTATATACTTAAAGAGAGATCATTTATAGCACAGACTATACATACTCTAATAATCACATGAAAAAAAAAATAACTTCACATAGACGGGAGACCATAGTGTGTTTGTTCTTGGCTGGTTGTCAGAGCAAAGAGGGGTTATTGGCTGAGGAGGAACTTGTGCTTGTGTAAATCCCTCATTACCCGCCACAGCCATTTCCACATATTAATTAATCCAACTTACAAACCTGCTGCTGGTGGTGACTGTGCCAATCTGCTACTCTAACAACAAGAAGATAAGGCGGAGGAGAAATGTGCAGGCTTTCTCTGTCTTTACGAGACAAGTTCTTAATTGGTGCACTTACGTAAATAATAACATGTGCTGCTCGGATCTCCAGGCAGATTCTACAGATGCTAGGCCTGGTCCTGCCCTTTTCTTTTGGAGGAGGATACACGTTTCACACCCTCACTAAACTCATTAGCCAAAGTCCTTCACACTCTGGCATGAAGAAACTCTGCAGGAAAATGATTTTGAGCTGAACTGTTTCCTGCACTGGGCTCCGTTTACTTACATTTATTTCCCTGTGATTTATAATATCTCCTTAGAAATAGCTTCGGATAGTTGTTTTAAAAAAAATGACAGTTCTTTATTTGACCACTGGAGGTTTTTTAGCTCACTAAAAGGAATTCGATGTTCAGTCCAGGTTAACAGTCCCACTCTCCAAAGGCAGCTCTTGTGAAAGGCTGAACACTGCATTACGGGGGGATGTTTGGGAGAGGGTCTTCTCCATGGGTCAACGGGTAATGCCAAGAAAATGTTCAGAGCTTGACATTTATTCAGAACTTGTCTTCCATCTGCTCTAAGTACTCCCAATGCCAAGGAAGTTAAGAGGCCACAAATGTCAGTATTTTAGAGATGTGTCTACGTGCAACCTGCATTCAAAATTAATTTGCCGACGATGGAGGCATATTAAACTGCTCTGGCAGCGTGCTCCTTTAAGACTTGATGAATACATACTGTGGTTAATATACAGCTAATTTTTGCGAGAGAATGTATGAAATGAGCAGACATTAGGTGGTCTAACACTGCTGGATTCTTCAGACTGACTTATGAAATGTTTTTGTTAATTGGCAGTGCAAAAGGCCATGCTGTTCATGGCTTAGAAAGGCAAAAACACCTTGGAACAACTCAGTTTTCTTCTAATTTCATGTTCAAATTCAAACCAATCTTTGCTTTTCCTCTTAGCTTGGTTGCAGCAGCAGCATCACAGCTAAACCTTAACATCCACTTTAAATACTCATCTTATTTGTTGTTTTTCTTTTTTTCAAATTCCCCCCAAAAATACCGAATAAAGTTGGTGGAAATATATCTGATGTTGCTGCCTGGACAGATGCTGTTGTTTCAAACGATAAAAAATAATTCACATACAGGTAATAGCAAATGGAAACATGAAAAAAACAACAGGAAATGGTGTGTTTGTGTATAAAAATAGTCGGTATAACAACAGATGTGAGTGTAATCAGCTGCTTTCTAAATCATTAAAACTGCAGGAGAAAAATAATATTTGAACGGGATCTTTCGCATCAAACCTGTTTCCTCATCACTTTCTCTTTACACAAAGGTTCAGATGAGGCTGCACAATACTCATGGTTATTTTTTACGGTTGAAAATGTTTTGGTATTGTTTATTTCAAGTTTTACTTTTTAAGAAAAAAAACACTGCGGTGAGAAAGTGCTTTTTCTACTTGACTCAGACAGGAACTCAGACAGAAAGTTTTTATACAACAGTTGGTTGCTGTTCTGTGTAAATAAAAGCTGGTGCATTACAGCAATGATTCCTAACGACTGCATAACGTCTTTTGTTGTCCATATATCCTTGTTTTACTCTTCATGCACTTTAAACCACAGAGCGAGGACACAAGTTTGTCCGTAGATAATATTATTGTCCTACTGTGCGTATTTGTGCAAGCCTGTCCACCTCTTTTTCACTCCTGTCAGTTCATTTTTTATTTAGTGAATGGGTAAGCAGCAGCCCGGCACCACATGATGTGCAGTATTTGTATAGGAGTCGGTTTAGCTTTGACTCTGTGACTCAGTGTTGCAGGCGTGTTGGGAATGGCAATGCACCACAAAGTCATAAAGAGAGATGCAATATGCAACATTATCTACATACAACATTAAAACAAAGAGGATATGCACTATGTCTGTATGTAGTTAGCATGATCTTAAATTTAAATTTAATCATTTAAATTTGACAATGCGTATCTTTACAATATTTCAAATGTTTCAGGGCCCAGGCTTATTATGACTTTCATCATTTGCAGCATGTACATTACAAATAAAAACATTAGGTTGGTGTTTGTGAAGATGTGATTGAAAGGCTGCACATTAGGTCTGACTTTAAGATTAAAAAGCAATGACTTTAACAACAAGCCGAAGTAGACAAATGCAGCAAGTCTCCTGAGGGGTCAAGAAGTGTCCGTCAACTGTCTGTCTCTGTGCCTCAGCCTCAAGCCTTTCCTAAGCCTTTCCTCAACTCGCCTCCCTTCAAAGTGTCAAGTCAGTAAAAAGTTGCTTTCGACGCTGGAGAGTTTACCAAGCGAGTGCAGTTGTAGCCCGAGGAAGATTTATTAAATGGTAATCTTTATTTTCCCCAAAAAATTAAATGCGACAGAGGAGGAAAGTAAAAAAAAAAACAAAATTAAAGGATTGAAACAATGTTTGTTGAGTTATGATTGCCCGACTGACAATCACTGAGGAAACGATGACGCTTTGACCATAAAATATAATGATGATAAACCATAAATGCATTGCAACCATTTTTCATGCAAATACTCGGCTCTATTTTAGCTATTAAAGCTGATTTTATTATCACACTGAGAATTTCAGAGACAAAATCACCAGCCAGCAATGTCTGCGATTCTCATTATCTCAGCAAACACCAGCTTTCCAATGCAAATTTGCACATTTGAGATAATAGTTTTTATATACTTTATTGATGACCATCTCAAGAACACCATAAGAACATGTGACATCACAGAATTAGCCAAATGGATCATTTTCAACCGTTAGTCTTTAGCCGGTTGATAGATTAGTTAACAGTTTGCTTAATAAAATGTTTAAGGCCTACATGAATAAATTAGATTCACTGAATGTGACAAATTATTTAACAAGTTCAGCCGAACTTGGAGACTCAAGGTCCGTTCAGCTGTGTGTGTGGCCTCATCCGAGACCTCGACAGATTGAAGCACTTAGTAAGATCTTCGGCGTCTGTTTTAAGTGGAGTGTGTCCCTGGTCTTTTGTATGTAGTGTTCAAATCTTTGAAATACAACCTTGAGCACCCAAAACAGACATTCTGAAAACAGTTTTGGAGGCTCGACATGTAGCTACGGCTCTGTTAGCATGGGCAGACAGTCAAGATAAGACAGTCATTAGGTGATAGAAATGTATTTGTCGGCGCACAAATCCAGTTCATGGCCATTAATAGTAATAGTTTAAAGAGCAGGTATAAAATGCACTGAGAGAGTTGGGCAAAATGTTGGGGGCTGGCTATAACAGCTGGTTAGACCGTGGAAACAATCCTATCTAATCAGCGGAGGAGGATCAGCGATTTTTACCTCAACTGCATCCTGATCAGCACAGATTTTATGCAGCTGTCCCAGCAATTTGCCTATTTTTGTTACACCCCGTTACATAAATGGCTATCAGCCTTCAGAGACTGCACTGTGTTGCTTATCTAAGAGTTTAAAGTCTAAAAATGTTTATCATGGTGGGACATCACTTCAGACGGCAGCACTGTGTGGTTGAGGGTGAGATCGCACTTTTGATAGAATAGCGGAAAATGTAAATAAACCCACGGCTGCTGCAGAACTGAGCCTGTTTGTTGTTTTGCAAAATTGATAAAATGTGTATGAGAATCAAATTATCATAAAACACTTTGAGTTATTGCACTTGTGTGCCTCTCCGATAATTTGTTAGATTCGAAAAGGCATCCCATGATGAATCCGGTTGATACTTTCCTAAGTCTTTTTCAGTGTGGCCTGCGAAATCCACACTCGTGTCACATCCATGTTTCACTCTGGCGGTCTTGAACTCTGGACAGGATGTTAAAATAACCGCTGCTGAATGAAGCACAAGGCTGTTGCTCTTCTGTCTGTTTGCTGCATGAATAATTTTAGCTGTGGAGCTTTTCTTGTAAACAAACAAAACTTTTGTTCACATTCAATGTCACTCGCCGAATGCATTGAGTCCGTCCTTGCGTTCTTACAAGTTTGAAACCTGCATTGTTAACATCCATGTTCACTAGTTAGAGGTCTTCTCTTCGCAGACAAGCTGTTTCTGGTCGTCCTCTCGTTCCTCTGTGGTAGAAGACAACGGGGAGACTGAGAAATCCTCCTGTTTAAAAGAGAAGTTTAACATTCGGGAAATACATTTGTCTCCTGCTGAGACTCAGAAACGACAGATTGACACCAATCTCATGTCTGTATGCTAATTAGGTCTATGAAGCGACTGCCAGCAGCCGGCTGATTAAAGAAACAACACTGATGAGACAAATTGGATTTTGTCATCTTCAGAAAGAGCCAAGCTAGCTGTTTCCTCCCATTTTTTCTATCTTTGTGCTAAGCTAGGTAGCTTCAGAATCGGTGGACAGACATGAGAGTGTGAACTATCGATCTCCTCCTCCACATCTTGGCAAGAAAGCAAATTAAACCAAATATTACCCAAAATGTCGAACTCTTCCTTTAATGCACGTCTTATTGCATTCCCATTATCCCATAAATCTTGAAGAAAAGGAAAATAAATAAACACTGTTTCACTGAGAATAAAACCTGCTTCCACACTTTACACTGGGAAAGAAAGAACACTGAACCTATCATCAGCTTGCTATCTTTTCCTCTCAGGTATATAAAAGGGCAGGCCTGACATGGGGGAGCAGAGTGATCTCCGAGCGAAGGAGCAAGACCATGAGAGAAAAATGGAGAAGGAGGGTGAGAGGACGGAGACAGGGAGACATGCCTTAGGTAATGGGAAAGCCTTCAAGTGAGACAGTAATCTGGGTTATATGTCAGGCTGCTTTCAGCCGGGCAGCTTGACGTTTTCCCAATTAAACATGGGCGCAAAGGGAGCTTTTTTTCTCTAATTGTTTAACATGTAGTCTAACAGGCGAGCGGCGTGACCTGCACACGTGTTCTGCAGATCGCAGCGTGCTGATTGACACCCTGATCTGTCCGTGCCACGAACTTTCACCACCTGCACTTCGACACTTGCAAAAGACGAACCTGTGGCTCTGTTTAAAAAAAAAAAAAGAGGAGCTGAGGAAGCGAGAGGAGGAGGGATAATGAAGCTGTTATCAATACTGGAGGTTATCAGACATGGGTAGCACTTAAAGGAGTTCATTTATCTTCATTATGACTCCAAACATGTCATTCATAGATCTGTTACGCCCCTGTTATTAACCATACGGACCAATTCAAATAGACAGTGAGGAGCCGGCCTTATCTGAGCTCTTTATTCAGGGTAATGAAACACTTCTCTTCCTGTCTGCTCTGTCTGTTCCTTTAAGTCCTGCAGTGTGTTCAGTCATTGTCACAGACACTGTACGGGCTCAAAAGAAGAGAAACATCCAGTTTTTTTTTGTGGGAGGGGGGGGCAGTCTTCTGTCTTCAGTAGCCGTCCATTGGAGTGGCTGATCACCGCTGAGTTTTACTGTGTTTGGCCAGCTTAATGAAACCTTGATTTCCCCAACTCCCTCTCTGTATGTTTCTTCTCTCATCTCTCTGCCCAAAGTCTCTGTGCCTCAGCCAGTGCCAGGAGCTGCCATTTGGTTTTGTTTGTAGAGTGCTCATAGCCAACTGAACCAACAAGCTGACTGATTAAAATGAAAATGGGCCCTCACTCTTGGCCCTCTATTTCTGTCTCTTGTTTTCTCTGCGCTCAGCTGAGGGGGCTGTGCTACATACATTCTCCTCTCATTAATAACGGCGATAAAACCGCAATATCTACAGCTCCGCCACAGACACTGAAAACTTAATAAAATATAAGAACTGTGTGGATGTCAGAGTGCGGAGGCTTCTGTGTTCAGGGATTTGAGCGCCTGCACTTCAGCCAAGATTTTTCTCCTGCAGAAATGGGCGTATAGTGCAGAATCAAACATGCATAAATCCTCAACGTCTGCACACTTGATTATGTAATTGCACTGTGGTTTTCCTTAAGTTAAGTATATAATAGCATGCGATTAAAGAATTGAGAATCGGTTCAAAGGCGCGGCTGAAGAGAGGCTTCACAAAAAAAACAGACAGTGCTTGAATTTTTTTTTTTTTTTAAATGTTTGAAATAAACCTCTGTCTCTTTTTTTTTCTGGTGAGCTAAGTCAACTGAATTCGGAATAGCGCACGTGTTTATTTCCCTGAACACATTTTTCTTTACTCTGCAGTGAAATGTGTTTAATCTCGGCTTCACTGTGCACTATTTCTGGTGGTAGCTGCTTTTGCAGACACAGATTTGAGTGGAAATTAACATCTTTAACTTTCAAAAGCCCTTTTGGCATTGGAAAAGTAAGATGTTGGTTGATTACCAGCTACAAATATGTTCAAAACAAAAGGTCCCTAAAGGGCCGAGTTCTCTTATTTTATTGTTTTTTATACTGAATGTGACTTTGGTGTATCCGAACTTCACAGCGCTGCCTGCAGAGACACACAGCTGCAGCGTGGAAATCAGCTGCTGTGGCTTTTGTAATGACATTTGGCGAAGTCTGCTGGACTCTGTGAAAGGGCTGCAATTGGCTGAAACAGTATCGCGGTGCAGATTACTTGATGAGTGACTTTATTCTCACCTGAGAAGACACACACACACACACGCAGAGTTTCAGCACAACAGCTGTAAACAATAGAAGCTGTTTACATGTCGTTGCTGATTTGATGTTCGTACATCAGTGATTTAGACTCACAAGACTTTGTCTAAATCATCAACTGAGCAGTACAGAACACAATGGAAGCAGAATTAAAAAAGGAAGGACAGAAAGGAATAATCTAACTTAATATCCATCCATAATAATCTATATAAATTCTATTTTTACACAAGCGTCTCTCTCTACCGAGGCTCTTTTGGCATATAGCCACTCAGATTCATCCTCCGACAATCAGAATGAGCCTCTTGAAGCCTCCAAGGTGCTGCCCTTATGAAAAGAGAGCAGCCGCCCACTTTTCTTCAGTGACAGCAGACGATATCATGGACAGCTTCATCAGACCACTCTGCAGAGTTCTTCGCTTCCTGCCACAGTCGACTGCACCGGCTCCTGGCTGCTGTATGTGCAATGGAGCTGAGCACACCCCTGCTGGTGTCACAACTTCCTCGCTCACCGGCTTCAGCACAAAGTTTTGTCAGAGCCAAAAGTATGCCACAGCATCCTCCATGTCAGAGGATATTTATCTCCGCTTTTTGCTTCTTGC
>JAQNCA010000010.1:5628043-5651727 GCA_029783725.1 Acanthurus tractus
GTGGGTCGTCATGGTGCTGAGGTCTAGTTAAGCACTTCTTCAAAACAGCTGTGCTATCTGTCTTCTCTCGATGGACGACCCCCCCCACCACCACCACCCTCACCGATTTGTATGGAATGAGACAATATGAGAGACCAGCCGACGTCTCATTTGAAGACTAATTAGGTTTTTCAGAGGGCGGGCGAGGGCGTGAGTCATATTAATGCTTTAATATGTTGCTCTTTGAGATGATGAATATCGAGTCGCATTTATGCCGCACGGGTGAGTGAAAATAGTTTGTGTGTAACGTTTTGCAATCTGCATATCTCAGCTTTAAAATCCTCACGGTATAATTGGTGGGATCGACTGTGTACAACACTGCAGCATGTTTGCTGACACACTGCTGATTTCTCAGGGAGGGAAAAAAAAAAAAAAGACGACGACCGTGAAATGCGTTCAGACAGCAGGAGCACAAACATCTGTGTAAGTCAGGAGTGTGAAGATGAGGAAGAAAAAATGTGTCTGTCTTTTTCTGCTCTTTTACTCTTCTTTCCAACCTCCACTGATGTAGACGTGACAAGGTCGGGGAGAAGGTTATAAATTTAGGGAGGCTGATGTGAATTTTTTGACATGCTGGGTGAAGTTTTTTTTTTTTTTTTTTTTTTACGGTTAATGTGTGGGGTGTTAATTAAACCACAAAGTGGGGGGTGGGTGACACTTTGTGCCTTACATGCTATCCCCGCTGAGCTCGAGCAGCACAAGAGGAGGCTTGACTCTTGTGTCAACATGGAGAAAAGATAGAGAGGACATGAAACATGGAGAGAGAGAGGGAGAGAGAGAGAGGCCCTGAGGGGGCAGAAGGGCAGCAGGAGGGGAGGCAGATCCTTCACATGACCTCCACATACATCCACCGGTGCTACCTGGAGCACAAACATTGACATGGCATCCAGAGTATACGGGGAAAATTCACCCATGTCAGCAATTATCAGCTGGTGGGTTTGATAACTGAGACTGTCTATTCATCCATGAGCACCCCGTGGAGAAGCAGAGAGGCCTGAAACAGAGACACAAAAAAAAGAAGAAGGAAAAATTGGGAGAATAAAGAAGAAGAAGAGGGAGTCAGACAGTGATAACCTCATCTTATAACCTTCTCTGTTAAGCCATCAGTCTTTCTGACCCTTGTAATTAGCACACAAAGCACAAGGATGGAAAGAGCTAGCTTCAATTGGTCCCTGTGAGACCCTGGTCTCAGCCTACAAATAAGATATTGCCGCATAGACACTATTTTACTGAAAGCAGAGAATAGATTTGTCTCCTGGCAGACACAGCAGATATTTCATCCCGGGTATGCCTGCGGCTTAGAGCCTTGTTGGTATTAGTGCGCCTAAAAGTTGTTGGGAGCTTACAGTCCACATGGGAATACTTTCACAATATCAATTACTTCAAACACACGCAGGCACTCGCAGGGCTTCACACACACACACACACACACATTCACCGCGAGCCTTGAGACAAAAAAAAAAACAAAAACAGAGGAAACAGGTTGGCTGCAGTTCGGAAAATGACATGACAACTAAATCTTGTTTTTCTAATTGGCTAAATCTCTGCTAATTCTGTTCTGTTACGGTGGGAAACGAGCTGGGATGCTACAGGGTGGTCTCGACGTCTCCCCTGCAGGGAGCAGACAGCGCTGCACAGCACAGCACAGCACAGCTCAACCATCTTCTCTGGTAACCCCCCACCAGCTGCCCCCGGGGGGAGAGGGGGCCAGCCGGGTGAGGTAATTGAATAACTAACAGCAGATCACTATTTGGCTGACTCAAGCTCATTGGATGGACAGGAATGCTTAGGCAGCACTGGTCGGCAGTCTGGCAAATAGGAGACTGTGTGGACGCTCGCTGGAGAACGCCGGAGCCGAGGACCGAAGCTGACAGTGGGTCCTCGGCTCGCGGTCGAAGCTACAGCAGCAAGATAAGACGAGAGAGGCGGGGTGACCTCGCCAGAGACCGGTTTACCACCATTTCTGAGTTTGTCTTATCGTGAAGCTTAATGACTTTAATGAGTTGTAGAAAAATTTTGAAAGCAGTTAGAAGACTTGGAGAATCAAAGAAAGTCTTTTGAGGCCAGGGAATAGTTTTTTTTTTTTTTTTTTTTCTGGACAGAAGCAAAAGGCTGTAAAGTCTGGTTTTTGTGTGGAGTCCACTCAGAGTTGTGACTGCGGCACCGCATCCCAGTTCTTTGTCTTTGTTCCTGTAAAAAAAAAAAAAAAAAAAAAAAGGACAGGAAGTGTGTGGCAGTGTGGAGGAACCAGTTTACTTATTCATCAGGTTTTCAAGTTGTAGCGGACGCAAGGTTTCTCAGAGATGATAAATGGCATCCAAAGGCCCAGGTGGATGGGAAAAGGGAGGAGGTAAATAATAGAACAGCCTGACAAACAAAGGTGGCTTCATGATGCATTGTCTGAATGTGAAACAAAGCCACAGGTGTGTGTAAGTGTGTGTGTGTGTGTGTCTGACTGAGCAGGACTGATGGTTGCTGAAACTTTCCTCGTCTCTCCGTTGCTGCTAGACCCCTGCAGGAACGTTTAGCCAGCTTTTGAAGTCCTGCAGCACCACCTCTGTGAAGTGACTGCGTGGATGAAGTCGGTGCATTTGGGCAGGGATAGAAAATAGAATAAATAAATATATAAAAGGCAGGAACGTCCCTCCAGAGTGGAAATGTAACTCTAATGCAGCAGGAGGAGGTGGACAGGAAAGCTATTAAGGCTAAGCGAGGGCCTGGGGTCCACTCAAGTTTTACACTCCTACTCAGGGCTGCACCGTATCCCTGATACACAATCACACACTCTCTCTCTCTCTCTCTCACACACACTCGCACAGACACACACACACACACACTCATCCTCTCAACCTCCTGTTCCAGCTCCGTTCCGTCTGAACTCTTTCTCAGCGCTGAGCTGAGCAGACTCAAGGAAACGGTTCATTTAAATGTACATAATTTGCTCTCGGAGGCTCACTCTTGGTCTCACTTTTCCCCTGTGGCGCCACAGAGAAACAGCCCAGGAGAGACACACACACACACAGAGAGAGAGAGAGAGAAAAGATTTTTATCCTGGAAGAATCCAGTGGCCTGGACAGAAACGCAGGCTGGTAAAAGCCAGGCAGAGTGAGGGCTTCAGGTACGCTGGACATTTATGCCCTGGAGGCTTTGATGCCAACATGTTTTCATCTTGTCTGGCCACCAGATTCCACATGCTGGAAAAGACTAAACACAATGCTGCGTTTGGGCATTTCTTCCGCTTCTGTAAGGTGCAAAGTAAATGTAACAAACAACTCTGGAGAAAATTTGACATCAAATGCTGATAACTGGATGTTTTTCCGACACATGGGCCAATACAGAGCTTCACTGCTCAACAATTAATCAGTTGATTTGTTGTTTAAATGAAACAAAGTCAATCAAAAGGGAAAATATAAAATAATAATCATTTAAGGAAAATTTTCAACAAAAATTTACTGTTTTTATCTTCTTAAATATAAATACATCCTTCTTTTTCTTTCTTTTATACCATTATAAATGTTTTTATTTTTCATTTTTATTAGTTGGAAAAAAAACAAGACTTTTGGGACACTAAAATGGATTCCTAGAAAGTGTTATTGACATTTATCCCTGTTTTCTGACATTTTATAAATTGAATATTTAACCAATTAAGACAGAAACTAATTGGAAAAAAGCTTTACGATAAACAGAAGGTAAGCCAGGTAACGCGGTGAGAGACAGCTGAGGCTGAGAGGAGGAAGACGGGGAAAGTGGAGGGTAAAAAGCGATTTAGCCTTTGTCAAAGTCAACACTTGGCCTTTTGCGGATCAGGAGCTGATTGTGTTGACTGTGTTGCACAACAGCTGAAGCTAGCGTGTTGTCAGAGTGTGTAAGATGTCGCTGTGTCAGAATTACTGCGCCGGAATATCAGTCATCTGTTTGCTTGTTTCTGTGTGTGAGGATTTTCATAACCTCTGGATTTATACAGGCTAAGTCTTTGCACCAACACTGACCCGTATTAACCGGGAGAGAAGTGGAGCTTTCAGCGTTTGTCTTTTTTCCAAGAACACAGTAAACAAAGCAAACAAATCCTCATAATTGAATCTGTTTGGGCTGAGTCAACTCATATCAAATAATGAGCAAACAACAATAGGGATGTGAAGGATAAAACACAGGCTTTTTGTTCATCTTGTCTGCATGACCTTTGTTGTTAGAATAGGTGAACAGATATTAAATGCAGCAAAAAACAAATTCAAATCATCCATAAAATCATCAATACAACAAATGTTGGACTCAAAACACAAGGAACTGAGTTAAAAATGTTAATTTATTTGTATGTAAAGAGGTTCAGGAGTCTGTACAGCACTTTGGTCAACTTCTCTTATTCTAAATGTGCTTTATAAATAAAGTTTGAGTTGAGCTGAGCAATAACTTTGCAAGGTGCAGCTAGAATGAACATCAATCAGGAGAAAAATACCCTCATATATGCTGTCAAACTTCAGACTTCTCCCCCCTTAATGTGCAGCCTAGTTACCCTGTTTGTCTACTGAGAAGCTGCTATTTAAAAGCAAAACTCACCATGACAAGTTTTCCATTGTTCTGTAGCTCCAATATGAACTCCATAAACCTATTATAGCAGTCTCATTGTTTTGATCTGCTCTACTTTGCAGAGTATAAAAGCTGTGATAAAGTGTTAATAAAGTGAAAAATTGCTTTGAAGAACATGAACATAAATGTTGCCTGAATCACAGAGCAGCTTCTGATTTATTATTAAAAAAATGCAACATTTTCACATCTAAATGTCCAATAATGATTAGACCCCAACATTTCCAATAAGGTTAAACCCTTAGAAATCAGTGAGTTTATTTAATGTAGCAGTACTTTTCATTAATCTGAATGAATCAGTTGGTCCTGTAACTTCCACTGAAAGATAGTCGGCCATCGTGAATAAACTTCACGAGAAAAAAACTTTAAAACATTATCTCATCCACATCTCTGAGTCACATCACACTGATCTTGGTGGATGTTCAGATATTCCCATGATCCCTGGTTCCTTCCATAGATCATGAAACTACGTCTTTTGTTTTGATTGTGGAACATAAAGTGGCAGAAATCAAAAACCGTGCATTCAAATTTTGCATTATAAAATGAAAATGAAGTCGTTTCTGTCGCCACTGTTTGCAAAAGCTTATGCAAGCTGCAGAACGAAGTTTTTTCTTCAAGGTTCACACCGTCTCAGGACTTACATGAATCTGGGTGATTAAAAAAGAAAATAAGTTACAAATTAGGGCCCTAGAGGATTTATTACTTAATGTAAACAAAGAGAATATGCAAAAGCCATAACCTCTTCTTCTACCTATGCGGAAATGCTTACATGAAGCAGAGACAATTTAATGCTAATATGTATTCATTGCTCATGATATTATGCAGCAATCAGTGTCCAGGGATGTGTGGTTTACTACTTTGAAAAAATTTCAGGCAATTAATGAAGATTAAGCACCTCCGTTTGGAGCTTTAGGGCTCCACTTTTGAGAAACATGGCTGCTCTCTCAGTGAAGATAATGCATAATAACAATAATCTGGAGATAATTGAACCAAACTCTTTGAATTATATCACTGGTGGAGGTAAAAGTTCAGTCGTCCGGGGGGTTCAAAAACTTATTCAGCTTATCTCTCAGAGACCCAAACTTGGAAAATATACATCATGAATTGCCTTAACATATACATTTATATTTCAGTACACATAAAAATGCAAAAAAAAGAGTCAGGCAAGCATGCTGGGCCAGTGGGTTTCCTTTGGCAGAAGTAACTTAAAAAACACAAACAATAGTAGCTATTTTTATTTATTTATTTTTAGTGATTTGACATTTATGTCTTCACCTTTATTGATCCGAACCTTTCTGGCACACGGCCTAGCAGTGCTAACTGAATGTAAACCACTGCTCACGCTCATTACACAGAGCAGCGATTGGCATGCATTAATTGAGGTGATGACCTCTGCGTTTCCCAAATGTTCCCGTTTTACGTGTCTACAAAGACACACACACACAAACCTGGAGTTTTAACAAATCTGCACCTCAGAAGGCATTTAAAAAAAAAACAAACTCTTTTAGTGACCTAAAACTCTGCATATGTGTGGATGAGAAACAGAGGAAAATACTGTTTCTTTTTGCATACATTTAGGAAAGACCATGTATTTACAGGAAAAACAAAGAGAAACACACACAGATACAGTGGATCATTGGACACCACACTGAGCCACTGTGTTGCTCGCATTAAAAAACATAAAGAAAATGTTTAAGAAGGAGAACCAGATGGTGCAGATGAATAAATGTGTGCGTTCTGGTCCGATTGGATCCTCAGATTACAGGCTTCACTCGCCCTCAGTCATCAGGAGACATTTGGTTCACCTGTGATTTTCTCCCTCAGCTGATGGCCGACAGGTCACATGAGGGGGCTGCTGTTTCCCTGCTCACTTGGTCGTGTGTCTCCGGAGAGTCAACACCATCAGTTGACTGTCTGTTTTTTTTCTGTGTGTTAGTGTGTTTGGGTTGAGTGTGTGTTGAAAGTGTTTTTTTTTTTGACTGTGTGGAAGGATTGCTCTTTAATCAAGCCTTTATTGGACTCCATATTAAGATTCCTCTTCCCGTTGATTCCAAACTTAGATTTCTTTTAGTTTGGATCTAATTCTCGTGTTTATCTTTCATTTTTGAAAGAATTTATTTGTGAATGTGAGTAGTTAGATTTCTACGATGACCTTTCCAGAACACAAGGACCCATTTTTGCTTTGGCACTTTATGTGTGTGTGTCATGTGCGATGTTTCCTGTTAGTTTCCCAACCAGCGACTCCAGTCTTCAGTTTCGTTTTTTGTTCTGGGGAAAGAGACTCGGTTTTAATTAAAGCTTTAAATTGTTTGCCCGGCTCTCGTTGCCCCTCAGCTGGTCAGGGTCACAACCCGACACTGTGAAGTGTCTCAGCACATCAGCCTTGGCCTGAAGTATCTTGTAAAATGATTAAAGAAGCAGAGGGTTTCTGCAGGCCACCCGCAATAACAAAGCAACTTTGAGCTATATTCATGTATTTGAACATTTTAGACAAATCTGTCTTCACTGCTGTTAAAGAAGCCTCCATACAACAACAACAACATATTGACTTTCTTTGATATCTTATGAATTATGAATCTTATGAATGAGCATGACAAATGTTTTTCTAAACATTTTGTTAAAATGTTTTGCATAAATTAACATATTTTTGCATAAACAACAATTTGGAACTGGTGTATATCTTAAGTAAATCTGATGGATGAAAAAACAGAGCGCTGGTTTGGATTGAAACATATGTGTTGCTCAGCCATCAGCCAGGTTCATGTGTTTCTGACTCAAATATATTGTTAGTAAAAATGCAAACACAGATTTAGTGAGTTAACATTAAGCGAAAACAGGAATGCAAACAAATTCTTGGAATCTAAGTTTCAGTTTTTGCCTTTTCAAACTTGCCTTTTGTGCTTCTTAAATGACAAAGGTGATCACATTTAAGGACAACAATGTCATCAGTTGTAGCTGCTGGCAACCACGAGCTTTTAGCCAACAATAGTAATTTATCACATTTCCATAAAAAATAGTCATTTGCAAGCTTTGTACCCGCCAACACTGTCAACAGCTGCTTCACACAATCAGAAGGCACCAAACAATGGCTCGCAGTGTTATACTTTATCATTCAGCATAATAAATATATAAAAATGTGTCAACATTTACCACAGATTCTTAATATTTAAGAGTAGAAAGGAAAAAGAAACACAAGTGAAAATGAAACACAAGTTCATATATTATCACTTTGACTTGATACTTTCATGCTTTGTGTAAAACAATTAACTTTCTGAATGAATTCTTTCTCAGCTGTTTCCATAATTTCCTGATTAAAAAGACAACTGTTAAGTTTTTAAATGCCTGCTAACAGGAAACCCCTAGCAGTAAGGATATCTAGTGCAGCAGTCCAGTATTAAATATAACCTTCATGAAATATGTTCATTCAACTCTGTAATAATGTAACTTTGTGTTGCAGAGACTGAGAGAAACACTCCAGTCTTGTATTTGTACTTCCCACTTTGAATTATGTCTTATGGTTATTTTTTTATTCTCTCCAAATTCAGTTTGAGCCTGTTGGAGTCGCAGCTAAAAGAACAAGTCTAAAATTGACATAAATGCCACAAGAATACATCTAAGCAACAATTCTATTTAATGAGACTCATGTGAGTGTGCATAACAAGTATAATGAGATACTCGTAATGCCGTGAGATTATTTCTTAAGAGACCTAGATGTTGTCATGCAAGTGAGATATTTGTGGCTGCAGGAGTCAGTGCTGAAATCTCATGTATAAATGTATTTGCAGGCTTAATGACTCTGGAAATGAAATCATGTTGGTTTTGTCAACATTGCTACTAATCCCAGCTGTGGAAACATGGCTACAGACACTTGTGTACTAGAGTTAATTTTTTAAAGCTGTAGTTTATTTTGACTCTTCATTTCGAGTAATTGACATTTTGCATGTGTACTTTACTTAATATTAGAAATACTTCTCAGCCTATACTACACTACCACAAATAAGAGCCTGAAAACATATAATGGTATTTAAACGACTCACATCTCTAAAAGTAGGTGTGGTTAAAATATCTGTGATTGATAAGTTCATGGCCTAAAGTGGAAGGAGTTGGTTTTTGAAAAACTTAGCAAATTTATTCAGTAACATAGTCACCTTCTACTCATTTACTCTCAGACCAGCAGCCATCTTTCATTGTCACTGTCAAAACGGTGACCACTCAGCTCCCTAATCAGTCTAATGGCGCCAAATCGGGTGATTTATGGCAGGTGTTGGATGACTTCAAATCAGGATCTCTGAATGGCTGCACAAAGACGTTCTCAGACTCTGCTTGATTGCAATTTTTTACTTTTCCAAAATAAAAATATCACAGCTGCTCAAGCTTGCGACAAAAGCCTTATAGCATGTCTATCCACTTAAGGCCATGAACTTATCAATCACCACTTGTTTAATATATGGTATCTATATGTTTGGTGACTTGGTGTATTGGATTTTCTTGGGTACTTTGTTTACAATGTGCAAAGTCGAAGCAGTTTCAGCATTGCCAGAGTCCCATTAGTGCAACTTTATGTGACCTTGTTTGGACAAAGCAAGCTGCATGGAAAGCTTTTGCATGTAACTGCAGCCTTAGGGTGGGCTTACTGATGACTGATCAACAGAAGGACCACAGAGACCCCGAATGTTCCCTTAAATAGCTCTCACCTCCTTCCATCTGCCCACTCCCCTCAGGTTACTTTCTGAACAACTCTCCAATCCCCACCACCACCACCACCACCACCACCACCACCGGCACACCGGCTCTGAAATATGTTTCAGACTGTTTTTGTAACAACTTTTTTTTTTGGCGTCTGTGACTCATATTTTTTTCTGAATGATTACTGTCACCGCCGGAGCCGAGTCTGATTACGTGGGAGTGTTTTTTTTTTTCTTTCTTTGTTGTTTCTTTGTTTTATTAGATTTTTTTCCCGGCATCTTTTAATAGCAAACGCCTGTATACAGTCATACTGGAAAACCTCAGGCTCAATTAGTCATAGCAAGTAATCTGGCCTTTAGCTGAAGCACTCCAGTCCTTGCCAAACTTTGCCGCTGTCATGGCAACGGGTGACACTCTGACATTTTCAGTCGGGCGCGTTTATCACCTCACACCCTCCCTGCTATGTATGCCTCTGACATTTTGGGAGGGGCGGAGCTGGCACCGGGCACAGACGAAGCTCTCGCCAACAGAGGCGTTTTCATGTGTTTGTTAATGAAGTCAATTTGCTGTTTGTGTGTGTTTGCTCATGTGTATGCATCTACATAGTTACGTGTTGTTCCTTATTTCTTACTCAAGCTTTCGCATCTCCTGCTTTATGTCTTTATTATATATATTTTAAATTATACAATAAAATCCTTTAAGTGTAGAATTCAAAGAATATCCAAACTAGGTGCCATGAAAGTTATCCATTGTAAAAAACATTCTGAATTACTCACAGCTGTGTTTGCATGATTCATCTTATCTCATACTGGATGCATGTGTGAGAAAATATCTATTCTTCAGTATATTAATGTGCCTGTGCTCGTATGCATATATACAGACCTTGTGCTTACGCCTCTAGCCCAGTAATTGAAAATTGAATAGAACAGTGAAGTTGTGGGCTCATGGCTCATGGCCTAATTTGGCAGATGGCTCACTGAATCTCTCCGTGGAACCATTCCCTCAAGTGTGTGTGAGTGTGTATCAGCATGTGTGTGTACGTTTTTTTCTGCTTGTGCAACACCTAAGAGACAAAGACTCCTCAAAGCGTCCTCCTAACAGTTAAAGTTAACATCAGGATCAGCAGTGGAAGTTGGAAACCTCACGAGGAGCCGGTGAGGGGGTTTTGGTGTTGGTTTAGTTTTCTCTCTCTCAGGCCTCATTTGCCCTTCTCTCCTCCCCTGTGGCCTCTTTCACTTTGCAGGGGCTCATTACCTGTTCAGCTTGTTTGAAACGTTGTCTCATTCCCAGTTAATCACCAGGTTAATGTATTCAGTTCAGGAGGTGTTGAAACTTGGTTGTTGCCTCCGCAATCGTGTGTAAATCAGCAGCAGTCAAGTCAGATTATTCCCAGTTAACAGACAATTTAACCTTGCCCACTTGAGCATGTCTGCTCTGGGTTTCTTAAACTGTGAAAACCAAAGGATATTGTTTGGTATGTTACAACCTGATTGGTAATTTAATTTGGTCTTTTTTCTTTTGGTCAGGATTTCCAGCATGAGAGCAAAGTTCTCGAGCCACCTGATGATCAGAGATGATGTAAACAGGTCGGCACTTCTGAGTTAAAACTGAGGCTAAAAGTGAAACAAACATCATCATGAATCTCTCATTAGACAGGAAAACTGTGAGTCCAAACAACTAGTTCAAGTACAACAGAGCAAAGTCGGATCTAGAAGTTTGTATATAAACTTTTAGATATTTACAACAGACATCATCTTCTTCTTCTTCTTCTCATCTTCTTCTTTACTTTTAAATAAGAATAATTAATTTAAAGTTTTGTTCAAAGCCTGCATGATCTCATGATTTTTCTTTTTTAGATCACAACATTTACTAACCTTTTTACAATGTTCTTATTGGATAAATCGTGACCAAACACACACAAACAAGGTCCAGATTGTAGTACAGTACGATTACATCAAGTGGTGAGGTTGCATATTGCAACCAACTGAATATTCCTCTGCTGAGGTTTCAAGCGTGTGGATAACTGCTGTGAAAAAACTCAAAATAATAACTCTAACCTTAATAGACATCCTGTTAAACCTGTATACTGTAATTTAAAGGTTAATGTGAGGGTTGAGGCTGGAGACGCTGTTGTGTTTTGTTTCAGGTTGCCAGTTGGGGCAATAATTCATTGTGTCAAAGGCAGCTCTCATAAGTCTGCAGAGAGACAGTGAGAGCAGGAGACAGTGAGGGAGAGCGCTGTGCAATCTGAACATATGGTTTTAGAGAAGAAGGATGGAATTGTCTTTACAAACCCCCCCAAACTTTTTTTTTTTTTTTTATTTGGCACATCTCCAGAGGTCCTTTCATGTTTCTAAATGACGACAAACAAGTCACTGATCTAACACAAGCCAAAAAAAGAGGCGTGAGATGTGCAAGCGGCCTCACTCCTTTAACTTTCACAGCATCAGAACACACTTTTCACCAGTCGATTCACTTCCACTCGTGGTGCAAAATGCTCACGTTTCCATGCGAACGTGTCGGCGGGCTCATCGTGGCCTCTCCGGGTTTTTCTCATCCTTTTTATCCGCGTCTTTATTTCGGTGAACCTCGGCGGTCAGGAGCAGGTTGTGTGTGTGTGTGAGCATCTCCCAGTGCGCCTCCCAGCGAATGCTCCACACTGACACGTGTCTGTACGTGTTAATCACAGATGTCTGTTTCTCCCCCCTCTCCGGACTCCTCCAGACCTCCCATGGCTCCCCTCCCTGTCTCCCTGCATGGAGCGAGCGCAGCGCAGGTGACACAAGGCGGCATGACTAGCATGCCACACATCCATCAGACTGCGAGGAGCAGCAGGAGAGAGCAAACTGAGCTAAATTTGGGAAGTTATTACTCAGTATAAACTGACTGCTCAAAGTTACGCAACAATCTGGAGGCTTCTACATTTCATTTGAAGTTTGGCTTGATTACTTATTCCCCGCCAGCACTGCATTTCTCACAGACATCTTTTTGAGGCTTCATGTGTTGTTAACAATGTTTTAATTTGCCAGCCAAGGTGACTACTTGCTTTACTTGTCGATATCTATTTTATCTGCATTTTAATGTCTAAAATAGACCGCGTAATGGCCTCTCCTGGTCGAGTGGGAGTAATGTGGGGAGTAATATCTCCTCTTTGACATTTGCCCTCTGCAATTCTGACCTCATCCACCTCTCTGCGGTTCCCTGCCGTAGGCCCGAAGCTCCGTCTGATGTCCGCTCACGCAAACACCACTGCGCTCAGCGAGCATGCACACGAGCACAAACACGAGCGCATACACACACACACACACTCGGATTCGCTGCAATTAGAGTCATATGGTGTGAGCTTGCTGCCTCCCACGATTCTAACCAATAAGGTCATTTTGTAGATGAAGGAAACAAATACTTCCATTTCTGCAAGTTGCCAGTATTCGAGTGTACTCTCCAACCCTGTCTTTTCCTTGAACCAAACAGTGAACTGAATCTGATTTGCAGTGCGGTATTCACAGTATCCTCATCTCTTTTCCATCTGCAGAGTTGTCGTTTCTTCAGAGTCCTACTCTTCTTTTTTTATTCCAACTGCAACATAAACCCAAAAAATGATGCCTGCTAATGTGATCGATGTTTAAGATGATGGAATGTATCTTAAATGATTTATATAAAACAGCAGAATGAGTGACTGAAACACTGAAGAGTGTGTTTAACGAGTAAAACAGTATTTTTACATATTTGTGGTCCCTTTCCTGCGCGGACATTTACACATTTGGCTGCTGTTTGCCTACAAAGATGTTTGTTTGTCTAAGCTACATAATTGAATACCATTAATGTAGCAGGCACCGCCTCATAGCCAAGAAATGGTTTGATCTTTGTTTAAAGTGTGTCAGCTTTTTAGCCCTATTAGTAGTTTGTTCTTCTTTGGGGTGTGTGCAGAGCACTTGGGAGAAAGCACTTTAAAAGGTCACTAATGCACTCAGCCTGCTGAAGGGGAAAAAAGGCATGTTGGTTGTTTGTTTGTGCTTTTTTATCTCTCTTTACAGTGCGTTCTCTGGAGATGCGGCGCTGCAACATGTGAGGATACCGTGGCATCTGCTCCGTGAGGGAGGAGGAGATTGGAAAAAAGTGAGAAAAAAAATTGACCGTATTGAATCCTGTCTGTTTCTGCCCGTAGCATGTAAGAGAAACAACACACGCGGTGATCAGACCTTTTACGAAGAACAAAAGTACAAGGGGGGTCGAAACAGAGCAGCAGTTGTTAAGAGTTAAAGCCAGAGAACGGAATGAGGGTCAGAGGTGTCTGAACTTCTGTGTGTCAACTTTTGTTCTGCTGCGGCCGCCGCGAATGTGTTGTTGCAGTGTTAAAAAAAAAAAAAAAAAAAGGTGTATACGAAGCAGCGGAGCGGCGAGGTGGGGTCATGCTGTCACAGAGTCCTAGGGTCGGCCTGCAGATGAGAGCACGGGCGACTCGGCTTGGCTCGGCTCGGCCGCCTCCCCCCCGGCAAAGGGAGTGACTGCAGAGTACACCTGGCCTGGCAGCTTCAGACCATCCAGGGACAACTGGGAAACGCTTCTTCCTCGGCCGCAACCCAAGCTGACAAAGGGAATCATGCGCGGTGGTAGGAGCGAACAGAGCGAGGTTGACAGTGTTAATGTGTGACCGCGCTATCATGCAGAGGTTTCCGTGTGTGCGTTCACGCTTGTGTACGTGTGCGCATATAAGCAGAGGCTCTGCAGCGGCAGGAGGAGGCCTACTGGTCTACTAACAGCTGTCTGCTTTCCTAACCTTTGTGTGTGTCATACCAGGTTAAAAGCGGGGCACAGTAAGGAGAAAGGAAAATAGGTGAAAAAAAAAAAGCGAAAGAAAAAGGTCAGCCTTGAACATAGAAAGACAATAATGGTGCTAGAGTGCATGCAAGTCAGAATTCTGAAAGTTATCACTGGAGATGGAAACCTTTGGTGGACTTTAACCGGCTGCCAAACTACTCTCACGCAAAACTGTTTTTGCCCACAGAGAGCTGCTTTTAAGTTCCTTTAGAATGAAATATGACCATAAAGATTTCATCAACCAGTACCTTACTTTACTTTGAATAAGAGACAGGGATTTAGAGAATTTTAAACCTTTATTCTCCAATAGCCCTTCACTTCATTTAACTTAACCTTGCAACCTTTTAAGTGAATATTTCTTGAAATTTGCAGCAGCCAGTGAGAAAAGAAAGCAAAACCAGACATGCAATATGCCAAATTTTAAATACAGTTTTTGAAAAAATCTGTCCTGACTGCTGGTAATTTGCAGACAGACTATGTCCACAACAATCACTTCCTATAGATTAGACGTTAGTACTTGATTCTGCATAATTAGTCATTGTTTCAAATGGCAAAACAGCGAAAAAAGGACGGTGCTGTAGCAGCAACTCTAAATGCTGTGGACAACTGCTTCATCTCATTATTGGTATTTTTCATCATTGAAACACTTCAAAAAACCAATGTAGGACAGTAAATACAATGCAATCCAAAGTAAACTGGGAGCAATTTGGGGCACAGCTTCTGTTTTCTTGTCTCTGGGGGGGGGGGGCTTGTCAGAGAGCGCCCATTATCAGCATGAGACACACCTGGGCCCTCTTTCCTTTCTGACAGCAGGTGGCGTAACTAAGGCCTTTTCACATGTGCATTGGTATTTACATTTTTTTCTTCTGTTGTTCTAAAAAAAAAAAAACTTTTGTTCACACAACCATTATTTGAAATCAATCTATGTCCAATTGCAGCATTGTCATGAGCACTCCACACCAACAGGTGGCAATATAACCCTAACTCCACAGCCATATTGGCTAAACACAAGCCCAGAAAAAGCAATGACTGGTAGTCTAACTACAATTAAAGGTTCCTGCAGCGTTGGCAGCAGGGACTGTGGAAGTGTTGTGGGAGTGAAAATAAGTGACCTGAGAAACTGTTCATTTATGTGTAAACATGTAAAAAGTCCTGTTAGCAGTGTTAGCACCTTCACCGCAAAGCTACAAGTAAACAAAGGCGATAACAGCCCACACTGTGACGTCAAACATTGACAAACTGTGCACACCCTTTTTAATCACAGGTCCAAAAGTGTTTGTGGTGTTGTCGTGTCGACAGGGAAAACACTTCTGGTTGTCTGAGATTTCAGTGACCTATGACTGTGTTTCTGTGAGGATGTGAGGCCAAAACACCCGGAAAAATGTTTTTGAAAAATTCCTGAGTAAATGTGAGGAAGGATTAAACCAGGAATCGCCACGGAGGCTCCTTTCTGCTGCCTGGTGCATTCACAGGAAATAAAAAAAACACTGCCAACAGGAGCTGTTGTGCAATCAGCTGCACAAGTAGATTTAGAAAGACTTCAGGCCTGAAGTTTGACTGCTGAGGTTAAAGCGTTTGTTCATTTTTTAAAGTTGGGTTATAAAGGTCTAAAGGTCTAAAAGTCTAAACAAATGAGGCCGGAGAAGACCGGCAACTCCTGTTTTCTGTTAAAGCATTTTGGTTGTTCGTTAAAACTGTCACCTATCTTAAATCTTTTGCAGCTTATTTGTGGTTTTTATAGTATATTGTCCATTTGGAAAATGTTTATGGCCACATTTTTCATTCAAAAAATGTTGACTGTTTTGTTGCTTCATCTGTATCATTATTTTTTTATATTCACTTGTGTTATTTTTCTTCATTGCATTGCATCTACCACATTCTGACCCAATGATTTTATGGATTTGACTCAAACTGCTTTATTATTCTTTATTCTGGTATCTGTCTGAGCAGCTCAACCCACTTTTTCGATGAGCCACGGCGCTCCTTTTTTTCAAAAGCAGATGTTTGTTTGGTTTTTTTTTTTGTTAGAAAATGAAGCAGGAAATCATTTTTCTTCTCCTTTTGCCCCTTTACTTCTTCCACCATCTGTGTTTCCAAGAAACTCTGACAGTTTCAAATCCATTCGTGTTGAAGAGCAGCCGTTTTTCCCACTGTATGCCTGTTTGTGCAAACTAGAAAACCTCAAACACAGTCTGACCTGCTGTCAAACACTAAAATGTAGCTAGTAATTGCTTTTTTCCACACGTAGCCCTGTATCAAAAAAAAAAGCCTCCAAAAATTACTGTTAAAATGATTTACAAATGTTAAACACAATCAAACAAGACTCAAATATTTCTCATTTCCCACCTGTATGCATTAGCTGTTTTTCTTTTTTTTAATGAAGGGAAACAGATAAAACGATACAGAAAAAGAGTGACTCTTTGCTTTAAGAACAAAGTAGTGCAGACCAACATAGCAGGCGGTGTCACATCCCATTCCTGCCAGGTCTTAGGATTGTCCACTCCTTGACACTTGTCCAATCCAAGCTATCACAAGCTTTCCCCTCCAGCTTCACGCCAGCTAATCTCTCCTGACACCTCACACAGCCCCGACAGGGAATCACTCTACCCTGAAAACAATCCGGCCCTCCTCCCTCTCCACCCCCAAATCGGCACCAGTCCCCCCCTCTGCTTCTGCCTGTCTTCCTTATATTTCTCTTTACCCTCCCTATCTGTCTCTTACACATTACTTTTCTCTATGGCCCTCTCTTTCTCTCCTGTCTCCATCTGTCTTTGTCAAACCATATAGCGCTCGTCTTCTATCGCGCTCAATCTTTCCCCCATCCTTGCTTTTTTTTTTCCTCCACTCTTCCGCACTGGGTATATCATCCCTCCGTTGATGAGAATCTGGGAAAAAGAGGCTGTGATTGCCGATTGAGGAATAGCCCGCATTTCCTTGAGGACTCATCAGCATTCAAGAAGTGCATTTTACTCCACTGGTGGATGCTGCTAAAGTTGGAAGGTCTTTATCTCTGAGCGCAGCTTTCGCGATGGAGAGAAGCTCGCAGGATAACTTTAGGATGGGACGGAGGGAGCATAAACACAGACATCTTCCCCTCGACACCCATCACACTAAATATACTTTACTTTTTATAGAGAAAAGAGAAATGAGGGACTTGCTGATAGGATCTTTTTTTTTAATGTTTGCACTGACAGGCCATTGTTAATTCTTAGCTTAAACAGAACACGAAACACACATTTCCAGTCATGTTGTTTGCACTGTAGTTAGTTAGTCTCACAGAGCAAATAAGATCCCTTACAGATCATTTTCCCTAATTAGCTTATTTGGGATACAAGAATTCTCTCGAGACAAGTCACTCCAAAAATCCCATTTATTATTTAAATGTATTCAACAATTCCAAAAGATAAGATAGACAAACATGTCATAGATTTCATTTACAAGCTGTTTGTTCTTCTCATCGTTTCTATAGAGGCTCCCCACCCTACAGAGCACAATCTCATTGGCTGCTGAGTAAAATATCCGTCACTGGCTGTGGCACAGAGGAACTGTGAAAAGGAACGATGTAGCTATGGCACGGCACATGCTAAGATGCAGATGCTCACTGTTTATGCACACAGACACATACGTACTGTACTCACACACACACACATACACACACACACACCCAATCGTGCAGTCATAATAGACCAAGTCACTCATCCAATCACTTTCATTCTCAAGCAAGCTGTCAGGCCGCCATGTTGAGTAAATATTACCATAATGCCTGTGTGTCAGTGAATATGCAGCTAATGAATGGATGACATCCAGTAAAGCTCGGAGACACTGAAACAGAAAAATTGCTCACTCACTTTTATTGTGCCTGAAACCCCCCCCCTTCCCACTCCAACCCCCACTTTCCACCAGCTCTCTTACTTCTTCCTCTTCCTCTCTCCGTCTTTGTGACTTCCACTCCCTTGCCCTCAGCTTCAAAAGTCCCTTTTTTTTTTTTTTGCCCTTCCAGTGCAACAATTCTCAGAGGTCGGCACAAGCGAGGGGCGGGTTAAAATAAAAAAACGAGTGAGCTTTTCAAATGGGTTATACCTCTGAATCGGAAGGTTTTGCTTCCTCGACCGGGGCTGCGTCTACATAAAACTAGCACATCGAAGAAACAATTTGAACTCTACTTATTTAATCCGAAACAGCAGCAGGACATTGTTTGTGTGTGTGTGCGATAAACAGCGTGAGGTGGTTTTGGTGAAAAGGAATTTCTTGTCTATATGAGATGTTTCCTTTTTCAGATACATCGGAAGGTACAGTGCAGAATGTATTATTCTCCACATGAACAATATACGAGTATAGTTACCTTGCTGTACTCAGCAATGAAGAAAAAACATCCACTGCCATGAAATACTGACAGTCTTGTTTTAAAGATTTCTTTTCCAGCTGTTAGATCTCTGAGCTGCGTCACATATAACATCTCACAAATCTGTTCTCTCAGTCAAACAGAATATCTTCACAAGGGACAAATATATTCTTTTTTTTTTTAATCTCATCTGTGTAGAATATTATGCATGTCTACAAAATAAAAACACAATCTAAGGTAAATTGCACGGAACAACACTACGAGTTTCAGTCAATTGAGTCCACTGACAGCACAGCCGACTGTCGCCGCTGTGGAGAGGAGAGGTGAGATCATCCGCTTTTGCAGGGTTTTTTCATTTTTGTCGTCGATATTTCTGTGCAATGGAGCAGGGCTGAAGAGGAGAGACACTGAAAAAGCGAGGAGCTCCTGACACGTCGGCATTGTGGCGAGGAGTGCAGAGAAACCAGCCCACCTCCACCCCACGAAACCCACTCCTCCCATGCGTCCCACCCGGCTCCTCTTAGTGTGTCCTCGAGAGCTTTGCATCCAGGCTCGGCTACAGAGCCTGGATGTCTTGGCTGATGGATACGAAGCAGAGGTGTCCGTGATGATGGAGAGAATTAGGAAAACTAGAAAGCATTCCGGCTTTGAACACACACCCTTCCCCCCCGAAAACCCCCTGTTGTACAACTCTTTCTATCCATCTCTTCCTGTCTGACTGTCTCTGTGTCTGTCTGTCTGTTCTCAGTCTGCGTAGAGGATGAAGCCAGAGAAGGTGCTGTACTTGTTGTTGTTGCCTCCATGGGCTTTGCCTCCGTCCAGTTTGATGTAAACCTCGTCCCCTGCGTCCAGATGGAGGATGACGCTGTTGGAGGCGTAGTCGTAGTTCTGGTCGGCATCTTGGGCAATGGCACTGGCACGAACCTGGAAGAGAACGCACAGACGGACATGTAGGAGAACCGGCAGGCTTGTCAGCTACAGAACAGAGCAGGAAATCAGCTTAATTCATACAGAACAAGTTGTAATTCTCTCAAATAGCTTCCACAGGTAGATAAATGTGACGCTTCACTGGTAAACAATAATTACTGAACATATTTAGAGCAACAGTTCAAATATCTCCGCCAAGGCTGCATTATCTTCTACATTGTTCATTGAATAATAATCTTTTTGCAAAACAATTCGGATCTCCACCAAAAGCTAGTAACTTATTTCTTCTTCTGTGGCCTTAAGTTCATTATTTTTTTATTGATGTCTTCTATGAAGATGTTGAGATGTATACCGCAAATTAATGAGCAAACAAACAAAAGAGACTGAAATTGATTAAATGAAGTAATGAAGGGAAAACCAAAGAAAGTTTTAAAAAAAAAAAATGTCACAAGTCTGAGAAATTACTCTGCTGCTGCACCACAAGAGAGAAACTACATGTGCTGCACAGAAGGACGATTTATCAGTTAGGGAATACCAAACTGAAAACTCAGTTTTTCAAGTCTTTTTTTTTTTTATTTTGGGGGGAAAAAAAAGAAGAAGTTTTTTCATCTTGAAGTTAAATGAATTACTGGGCACAACAATGGCACAAACCGTTCTTCATATTGATATTAAACCTACAGGACCAACCGGAGGGTCAGTCACCTCAGGCCTTTTTCTGTCCAACAGATTTATGGTTTCAATCAAGTCTTTCACAGAAGACCTAACATTCAACCTTGGAAGGAAAGGTCCACGGAAAGAAAAAGTTTTGGGGAACTTGTCAGGAACAGGGCAGGCTCTCGGGAGCTCGTCATCGTGGAGAAAAAAAAAAAAAACAATAAAAAAATAAAAAGCATTGAAGACGCCCACTGAAACTGAACAGAAATATTTGGTAACTGGTAGTGAAGTGTGACAAGAATCATTGGAACCAGTTTCCTTTTTTTATCATGCAAACTCTTTCCAAGATTTTTTTTAGCTCCTTGTTTTCCTGACTGTGTGTATTCATGTGTGCGTGTGTGTGGGTGTGTGTGTGTGTGTGTGTGTGTGTGCATGTATATTCTGCCAGTCTGGCTATAGGACATTTGGAACCTTTTCTAAATAACCTGTCCTGGCTAATTAAGACCTCCACTGCAAACATGCTCGCTCTCTCTGGGGAGGAAAGTATAGCTGCAGTGCCAAACGGGCACTGAAACAATAGCTTTGCTTCCAACCATGAGGGTGTGTGTGTGTGTGTGTGTGTGTGTGTGGCAGAGAGACAAACTGTGCGTATTATCTTAGGAATGACTACTACAAAACGCTGTGTCTGAATTTGCAGTTTTTTTAAGATGTGCAACTGTTTTTACAACAAGCCTCTTTTTTGCAAATGCAAATACAAAAGAAAGTAAAAATCCGAGCTAAGTGAGGGGGGAAAGTTAGAAAAATCAGCAGTGACACAATGAAGGTCACTGACTGGATGTTGCCAGCAGACAGTGTGTGTGTTTCTGTCTGCTGAGCCAACAGGCCTCATTAAATACAGCCTAATCCTCAACAACAGTCATAAACCTAAACCTTATTCCACTGGCTGTTTCACAGAATAGACAACTATCAAAACTTCAAGTCGACACCAAACCTGGGGCCGACATCGCCCACAATCTAATCAACCACCAGCAGTTTTAGATTTCGCCGTGTTACACTAGTAGCGGCTCAAGAAACAAGCCTCAAGCAGAGAGGAGGAGTGGGCTACAAAGGTCTGCTAACCTCTCGTCTGAGTTTCTCCCTCTGGGGCCATAAGAGGCTTTCTAAAAACTTTTTTCACTTGTAGTTGTATGTGACCTGGAAATAGACTTCCATGTGTAAAAGTGGCGCAATCAAGCGGCAGTAACGGCCCAGCAGAGCATCAGCATGTCTGCAGGTCAATGAGTAACAAGCTGCAGATAGTAAAAGACTGTTAGAGGGTTCAGAGCTGCATATTGACTTCAATTACTTTCATGTTCGTCTGTCAGGTAACGTTTGCGACCCGGTTTGACTCCGACAAGGGTAACAATCCCAAACTGGATCCTAAATTAAAACTTGTTGGCACTTGAATCTAATGAGCACTGTTCCATTTGAAGTCCAAACTTGCTGGTTGTGCTGCAGAAAGAAGCAATAAAAATGTGCTATTTTTCCTTTCTTCCATTCTGCACTGTATCTCAGTGCTATTTAACAGTTACTAACAAGGGCAACCGTGTCAGTCCCAACTTAAATAGAAAAGAATCGAATGAAAAGATCTTTTTTTTCTCTCTCTTGAGATAAAAAAAGGAATGTACTGTACATCGTTTAAAGTGGCCAATGGGTAAATAAGCCAATTAGTCACTTAGTGTGGTCAGTGAGGTTGAATCAAAATCAATATTTTACGTGCATTTGAAGTGTTTTCTTGTGGCTCATTATCGAGTCTCTTAAGTCCATCCTCGCCCCTGTCTTGGCTCGATGTTTGTCCACACAGCTCTAAATGGGGGGGCGGGGGGCTTTTTCGAGCGGGTGTCTGTCGAAGAGATAGCCCAACAGGCAGCAAAGGAGAATGCCCAATAATTAGTCGGCCTATTTAGGGACACACAACAGGCATATTGACGAATGTGAGGAGAGGCCAGCTACTGACGGAGATCTCCTGCACAGAAAGCGAATCAGTCGCCAAAGCTAACAAGGAGCCTCGAGCAGACTCTCATGACATTCAGGTGTGTTTAAAAATAAAAGTATAGCTTTCTTGCACATATTTAAATCCGCGTTTAAGAGATTTATTTTAAAAAACCTGGCGTCTGTTTCTGTTCCGTCGCTTATTATTGAACTGTTTCAACTCTGCGCTTCCAGATGTGACTCCTCACACAGTCACTGTGTTTTTTTTAAAAAATCTTTTTCTATTGGTTCTGTGTCTGAGGTAAAGTTTTATTAAGGATCTTCCTCTTATTGTCTTTTCTGCTACAATAGCTTCCACTGATTATGCTAAACCCTCAGCTCATCATCTGTTGGTTTCCAACGACCTGCATTTGGAAACAAAAATGTGCAGAGGACGTGCAGAGGCGTGCAAAGTCTTATTAAAATATAAAGCTTCTGAACTGGATATCAAGCAGTTTGAATCACTGCTACAGTTCACGCCAGGACACGGGAAAAAAGTTAGTCATAATATTCTTTAAATTTGTAGGTTTTCAAGCTGCAAATGGTACAAGAATTAAAAGCCTGTGAAAGAGACAAGAACATTCTTTAAGAGAAGGATAAGGCTCTTAAGTGCACTTCTCCTGAGCGCTGACAGACGGACACATTGAAGGTTAGAGTGAGTTCTTCCCACTGCTACTATAAGAAGCATTTAAGTGGTAAGGTGCCATATCTGTGACACCTTATTTTGAACCTGGCCAAAGCAAGCTGCGTGCTCTAAAGTGAGTTGGTTGCATTGCAGCACAGACCTCTTCACAACACTCAGTGTCTCTCTGAAACCAGCACCGTACCTGCTGCTGCTGCCGCTGCTGCTGCAGTGTTTCTGTGTCAACCATTCAGCTTATTTGTAGGAGTAATTAACACTAATTTTCTATGATTCAACATTAAATAAAGAAGCCAGCAAGGACTCTAAAAGGTTCCACCGTGATAAGATAATTTTTAATTACTGGCAGCTAACTGTGCTTTTTTTTTTCTGCTTTTAAGACCAAATTTTCTGCTGGATCTTTTTTTTTTGTGAAGTCCTCTCGCAGACCAACAAACATTCATTTCTCTGAATGATTTTCAAAGACGGAGCTGTTCCTCGCTTTGCCTTCAGCTCACACATTCAATTACAGAGCAGAGAGGAGCAAGGCTGACACCTCTTCAGCCTTCTTAACAGCATTATAATCATCAATGATTTAAAAAAAAACCCCTCCATTTTGTTATGGAAGGTGAAATGAATAGGAAAAAAAAGGAAAACCAGAACTTTTATAGTAAGACAAATCAATTTAAAAGAGCATTGAGTTTGGGTACCAAGGTTTAAGTAACATTTCAATAAAGAACCAGGCAGGTTTGAATATATCATCCGCATCACCTTCCTTTATGTATTTAAAGAAGAAGCAGGTGTTGAGGGCGTGTCAGACTTTTCGAAAACGCACTGCAGACAGTGAAGGTCACGTTGGTGCGAAATGTGCGAGAGCTTTAAAGGCTAATCTGGATGATGAAATTCTGAGGAGAGGTTTTTAAGACGCAGGAGTAATATATGGAATATTGTACAATTTTTTTTTTTTTTTTTTTTTTTTTTTTTTATTTTTTTTAAACATTATTAAAT
>JAQNCA010000010.1:5656382-5670381 GCA_029783725.1 Acanthurus tractus
GGGGGGGTGCGAGCATGCGCGTGTGCGCGTGTCTGGGCGCGTGCGGACGTGTGTGTATGCGAGGAGGAGACTGCAGCGGTAATTGCTAGGGAAGAGCCATGTGCACGAAGGACGTTGAAGCTTATTAAAGGAGGAGACAGAGTGATTATTCACTATGGTCCTCTTGAGAGACTGACGCTGAAGTCATTGCTTTTAATTAACTCTGAAACGGTTTTGCGGATTAATAACAATATTAAGAAGGGAATGGAGAGGAGAAGCGCAAACACATCCTGGATCTGGTTCAAGCTTTTTAATTACAATTAAATAGACACGATGGCACAATAGCACAATAACTGTCTTTTTCTGTCATCTTTTCTTTCTCCCCTTTCTGCTGCATCCAAAAGAATCTGTCTTCATTGTCGCCTGTGCGTCTCTGAGGATGTGTCCACGACAGGTTATAGCAAAGCACTGATTTATAGGAGAGTGTTAAGGACGGGTTGAAATATTTGGCATGGGAGTAGACGAATAGGCGATGGAGAAGCCAAAAGAGGAAGAGGAACCTGGGAAGCAGGTACAGATGTGTGCTGTGCTGAAAATAGATTTTTTATTTGTTGTTTACCAGGAAGCTCACTTTTTTTTTCTTTTTCTTTTTTTTTTTTTTTGGGTCTAGTTTGAAAAGTGTCAAAGTTCTGGGGACAGTGTTGGGATCCTTGTGTTGCACTCTGCCAAGTCAAAATAGTAATAGAGGAGGAGAGGAAATAAAGCAACCTATGGATGTTGATGTCAGACAGAAGCTCCGGAGTGGGAGGAGCACAAGGAGTGAAGCGGCACTGCAGGGCTTGGAAACCCACAGCTTCACGGAAGCCAAAAGATGATAAAATACCAGTATTGTCCGCAATTCCCCGGCTCCCCCCCTTGTCCCAACTCACAATGTAGCTTTTTGCAACCTTAATGAGCTGAGGAAAGCACCACTGTGACTGCAGGAGCTTCGGTTCGACTCTCAGGACTTCATCAATGATGCAGCAAAAGATGGGCCCAACATTTATAACCATTTACAGTCATTTACACAGACTCAGGCTCTGGGGCCTTCTCCATCAGCCAAGCACAACCTAATAAACACCACAGCAAAAAAAAAGGAGGGGGGGTGCATCTTAATGCATAAGCAGTGCACAGGACAAGGGAAGACAGAGAGAGGGAGGCAGTTACCACTTTATAAACATTACTCGGGTCTCTGGAGGTGCACACTGTGTGCGTCTAGCTTAAGTATCTCCACACCCTCCTCTTGGGAACACAATGAAGCAGGAACAGAAGGCGTTTTATAGGAACATATGTTCTTCTCCCCCTATTGTACATCAATGCTTTTACACCCACCCATAAACATTACTGTTGAGTGAGACATTATATATAGAAGGTTATTGCTGTAACTCACTTTTTTCTTGCTGGGTGTGAACTTGGCGAGGGTAAAGGAATTAACCTCTGGGTGCCTGCGAGGTTTGTTTTATCTGCATGCTGCACATAGCTCGCTCTCAGCACTTGTAATACAGGTTGCAACGGGGCATCGCAGCAGTTCGCCAAAATAGTCATGAAAATAGACCAATCTATGCATGGGATTCTTCTTCGTGGGCAAGAATTTTTTAATTTTTTCTGACATTCAGCGAGACTTTTAAGCCTATGTTTTTCAATTGGAGGAATTTCGTGGCTTAACCAGTTTTCCTTGAATGAATAAAGCATTGCTTTCATTAATTGCACTGGAGTCACTTGGATATTCAGGCATCCAAAGTGTTGGACTGTGCACCAGAATCCAGGGCTCAAGTCCTGTCTGTGTTGGGTTTAGACAGCAAACACAGGTGGGTAAAGGTTAACGAAAGGTCATGATGAGTTTAAGCTTGGCTACAGTTTGTTAAGGAAAAGTCATTTAAATTAAATTTCTGACATGAATTTGATTTTTTTTTTTTTCCATTTGAGATTTGTCATGGTGTTTTTAAGAAATGGAAAAACACTGCCCACATGCACAGAGCCTATAAGTTCAATGTTATCATGAACTGCTGTGATACCAGGTTGTAAAGTGAGACCCCAACTGTGTTTTTTGCCTTAATATAACTCTGTGTTCATTAATTGCGATTAATTTGAGGTTTATTTTGAACTTGGCAAATGAATGAAAATGACACAAAATGAAAAACCATTTCACAGCCAGCAGACCTGACACACATTAGAGAGGCTGCTGAGCCATGATTTGAACAGACAGTTGGAGGGTCAGATTCGGTGGGTTTTTTAGCTTATATTTATAATTTATCTCACCTCATCGCAGGGCTGTGTTTCTGACTGTAAACACGCTGAGGACGGTGAATCATAATTTCCAAATGTTCATGAAATTGACTAGAAGTGAAGCATTTTCCACACCTTAAGTGAAGTTCAGTAAGTATATGATGAGCTCATGGGCGAAGAGTAAAAAAAAAATTATGTCAATCACTGGCAGTTTTTCTCCCAAAGATACTGTGTCTTTATGTGTGCAATTTGCTTTGAGTGCAAACATTATGATGGCAGGAAACAGGGAACAACTCAGCTTGAAGCATGCAGTTATTCATCAGAGAGGCATGACAATGTGTGTAAAATGCAATATGTTTTTATTTATTTATATAGACTTATTCACTTTAACACAGCTATGAACCTGTTGTAAGTATTTCTAAATTATTTCAATGTTATTTTTTTCCTTCCATGTCTCTCGAATTTATTATGCAGGATCACATGTGAAACCCTTTTTTTTTAAATAATAGGTTATTTTTTTCTCATCTTTCTTTTTTTAAAATTGATGAATGTTTCTTTTTTTTTTATGTTTGTCATGATACTGGCAACAAACTACAGGATGGAGATGCAGCCTGAGCGAACAAAGCATCTGTGATAACTGTGGTGTCACATCCACCTTTTTTTACGGGCAAAATGCATTTTGAATCCGCTTTGAAGATAACAGATCCGACAAGTGATCGGAAGGCTGCAAACTACACTGGCACACATCACCAACCTGAGAAGACCCCGAGGGGCGCTAAATAAAATTAGTGCCCCATTAAAATGATGCATCAAAGGAGCCGAGAATAGATCACGTCGACGTCCTAATGCGTTTAACACCGCTGCAAAGTTAGATGGATGCAGCGGCGGACAGGCAACATAATCCGGTGGGTTTGTATCGAAAAGTGAAGGTCCAAATATTGTGCGAGCGATAATTTTTAATGTCTCCATCTTCTTTCTTTTCTCTTCAGCGCAGACAAGAAGCTAAAGCCAACATAGACTTAAAGTTCTATGACAGAGAAATTAGGTGCTCACGTCCTTAATAATAATAAATATAATAATAATAGTAATAAATACAGGTTGGCTCAAAATTTAAAAATACTAAACAATTATGATAAAATGAAATAAAATGCCAGGCGACCACATCAACATTTCCAACTCCAGCAGAGTCTTTTTCATTATAACTCCCGATCCTCTCAGCCCTCCAAGTGCCAGCGTTCCGGCACAAACTGCCTGTAAATTCCTCTGGATATTAATTCTAATTCAGAGAAAAAGCGAAACGCCTGATCGGTTTCCAGATTTTTCAGAGTAGGCTAAAGGCAAAAAGATCGGCGCGCACTCCTCGTGCAGCTCAAACCGTGACCGTCCTTTTGGATTGCGGGATGCGGCAATGTCAGGACGCATCATGCAAAGAGAGGACGCGGGTTGCAACCAGTCGACACATCTTTATCTCCAGGCGCGCTGGGTGCCACAGCTGTGCGCTCTGGGCTTTGGAGGCGCGCTGCAGATGCGCACGCTTCCCGCGCAATGTCACTTTTTATTCACTGGCTTTGTGGAAAATATTCTTTTCCAACAAAGCGGATTGTTTTAAAAAAAGAATACAGAGAAGGATGAGGAGAGCGTCAGAGGAGTCAGGTATGCGCACAATGAAGGAGGGAAAGTCAGAAAAAGTTTCTCAGCACTAACCTGGCCGTTCTTGCAGAGGTCTGCCCACATGCTGGTGCCGTCCCCTCCTCTCATCAGCACATGGTAGATGAAGAAGTAAGTGCCCGGTATGCTGCAGATGAACTTGCCAGAAACACCATCATAGTTGTTGCCCAGGTTGGTGACCACGTCGTCAAACTTGAGGATCTCGTAGCCTTCGTGGGGGTTTTTAAGCCCTGCGTAGAAGGCCACCCGAGGCACCGTGCTGTAGGTGGCCGTGCTGATAGCTCCGTTACCCCCCAGACCCAAAATCCCAGTCCTTCCCTGATCCCCTCTGTCACCAGGAGGCCCCGCCGGTCCTGGTGGCCCCGGTTCTCCCGGCGGCCCCGGTGGTCCAGGCTTGCCTGGCCTGCCAGGCTTCCCCTGTGGGCCCTGCAGTAAGGTGGACGGTGGAAGCACGTTGCTGTGGTCGCTCAACGCCTCTGCCTCCGCCTGGAGACCGGTGGAGCTGGTGCTGCTGGCCGGAGTGCCCTTGTTCAGGTAGGGGTCGCACACCATACGACAGGTGCCCAGCATCTCATAGTGGCTGGCATCTGTTCCCACAGAGCTGACGAGCACGGGGATGAGGACCACCAGCACCAGGACCAGCATAACCCCTACGGCAGCCGCCACCAGGGTCTTCCTCCCGATGCTGAGTCGGGGAAGGGGCTGCGCTGCCAGCGTGGGTCTCCCGGGGGCTGAAATGGTGACTGCTTGGTGTGGGGAGCCTGTCACCGAGGAAAGGGACCCAGAGATCCCGAGAAGAGTTGCAAGAGGACCGGCAAGTGTGTGAGGGTGAGACAGAGACCCACATACACTTGATACTCCTCTCTGCTCTGCTCAGCCACACTAAAGTAGGCAACCAGTCATTCACACATGCATAAAGACCTAAAGAAGCCCAGGCATACAAAGGGAGACATTCAGCGCGTACTTACAAACACAATCTGACTTGTGAGAAGAAGCAACAAGGATGTAGAGCCCAGAGGAATGGAGTGAGAGACAGAGGGAGCGAGACAGAGGGGGAGAGAGAAAGAAAGAAAGAGAGAGAGAGAGAGAGAGAGAGAGAAAAAGAGAGAGAGAGAGAGAGAGGGTGAGAGAGAGAAGGAAAATGATGAGAGTGGGTGAGTGCGAGAGATACAGAGCAGCCACTGGATCTGTGTGTGTATGTGTGTGTGTGTGTATGTGTGGTGAGTTTGTGGTGCCCGATTCTCAGGCTTGGCTTTTTATACGGCGGTACCAGCGGAGCCCCCCCCACCGCCTCCCCTCTCCCTCCTCCTCCCCTCCCCTCCGCTCCCCCATCGAGTGAGAGGTTGGTGTGGTTACGTCCCCGTCTCTCTCCCTCTCTCCCTCTCCCTCTCTCTCTCCCTCTCTCCCTCTCTCTCTCTCTCTCTCTCTCTCTCTCTCACCGGCTCACTCAGAGGAAGGACTCTCATCACTCTGCATTTCTTTCTACCACTCTTCTGAACCACCGAGGAACCAGCACGACCCCCCCCCACCCCCCACCCCCACCCACCGACCACCCCGGTCCCCCCCTCTTTCATCCCCCTCTCTCTTCCACTCTCCTCGCTCTCCCTCCTTTTTTTTTTTTTTTTTTTTTTATTCCCACTTTTGATGCCGTTTCTCACTCCCTTGCTTTTTCCTCTCTCTCATCAGCATCCAGCCTCTAAAAATAAAGATGGAGCTGTGGAAAGACTTTTTTTTCTCTTTTTTCTTTTTTTTTTTTTTTTTTCTTTTCCTGGAGGTGGGTTCTAGAGATTCATGCATATACAGTATGTGCACAGACACAAGACAACACTTAAGTCTGCTGTGCCAGGAAACGCTTGCAGCATCTCGAATTTAATTTAAAAAAAAAAAAAAAAAGGTGCTAATTACAAAAGTTAATGCCAAGAATGAACTCATAAGCCAACAAATGAAGAACTGTTATAACTCTTGGTTGCACATCACGTATGACCATTTTTTTTGGGGGGGGGTTTGAAGCAGCTAATCTATGATCCCATTTGATGACACTGAGGATGACGCTCTGCTGCTGTTCTTTGCCTTTTCCCCTCATGTCAATAACCCTGTTTCTCCACCTGAATGTGCTTCTTATTGGTGTCTTTTTTTTTTTCTTTTTTTTTTAACTGTATTGATTTCTTTTTTTTTTTTTCATCAAATTAAGGGTCCTGGTTGGGAGAAAAAAAAATCTATATGCAGCACTGATGTCATTCGTTTGACATTTTCATCCCTAAGAGTGATGAATGGTTAAGTAAGAAAAGCAAATGACAAAGTCTGTAGACGGCAAACGAACACAGTCATCATGTGAAGTAGGTGTCACGCTCGCAAAAGAGGTCGGTCTCCACTGTTTTCGGTTTCTAATGCAGTTCAGAGCACAAAATGGACAAATAAATCAAGTTGGGCGGAGAGAATATGAAACGTCTGTGTCAATATAAACTACCGATTTGGAAAAAAAAGTGTTTGTGTCAGCCTCACGGAGGCAATGGTAAAAACAGCAGAGGCGGGCATTTTTCTTTTGCACTGATATCTCTGGCTTTGAATCGCAAAACTGAAGCCAATGCAGCTGCTGGTCCAACACCACGCACAATCCAGTGATGTGCAGTTCAAGGTCACCAAATCTAAATGATCAGTTGTGTTCAGTCTGCCACAATCATGCGGGAAAATAAAGTTTTTGTTGCTTTTTTTAGGCTCAGAGTCAAAATGTGAACGCTGCCATTGTGTAACTCTTCCGTCATCTTTTCTTCAGTTTTTTTTCTGTTTGTTTTCTGTGTTTATTTCCTGTTGCTGGTGGTCCGGCCTTGACGACGAGCTGTTTAAGCAACAAAGGTTTTTTTGTTTTTTTTTTCGCATGAAACTGTAAACTTCTGCTGCAGTTTGGCTTTTCATTCACACAACAACAACATTTTAGCAGACTAAAAATACACACTTTTGAAAGCAGGTTCCAGAGTGTGACCTTATGAAGACACCACTCTGAACATCGCTGTGTAAACTAAACATACAGTTCTAGTGAAAACTATGACTGCATAGCCTCATTACATGTGGCCATTACAGTTTAAAACCAACAACAAGAACAATGGTGATATCAGCTTTGTTTGTGCTGCAGGAGCTGCTGAGTTCAATAACTCTCCTCCAGCAGAGTGTGTGTCCAGGCAAACTGTTTTCCAGCGTGCATTCACCATCATCTTCTTGTTTGTTTGCAATCATACTAGGCTGTATAGGAAAGCATTTGCACACAGGCGTGTAAAGTTATTCCCTGGTTTTAATTTGTGAAGTGCCACCTACTGGTCCTGCATGCATCTGTCATGCATTTTCAGTCTCCTTGTGGATCCTTGTGCTCAGGGATAGTTTTAAATACATCATATGGACCCAAACATTTTAAAATGCAAAGTTAACAGCTTTTTTGCAGAACTGTTATCATGTGAACGGGACCCGAGTGTCTGCAGGTTTCAGTTTACACGCTATTTTCATTCATTAATTCCACATCTTTGTTTAAAGTTGTGCTAATCAGTGAAATTAACTGGTGCAGTCATCAGTTGGAATCAAAGTCTGCAGAGTCTCGGCTTTCCATGTCACATGGTTGATTATTTCTGGCTCGGATTGGACTGTTTGCGCCTGAGCTGGACCGAGTTTCTCTGACGGATTGAGATGGATCAATGAGCAGGATGCCTGACTATTTGTCACAACTACACTTGACGTATCACCAGCTATTTTGCTGCGTTTCTCTCTTCATCATCATTAAACGTCAGTAGCAAACTTAGAGCATCATCGCTTTGGTTGTATAATTTATCACTGAGCAGAGTTTGTGAGACATGCCCAAATAACTGGCACACCAGGTGTGTCTGCAACGCATATTTGCCTGTTTTGTTTTATTCCTCATAACCAACATGGAGTTTGCCTATATGAGGAGGCACACAAGCCCTAAATTGGTTTTGGGGTTTGTTTAGGGGGCCATTGTTTGTTCTTCACACCTGCCGGCTGTAAGTGCCAGTCAGATCACTGTGCCCCAAATCTCTAAATCTCTGAACCACAGAGATCAATGCGCACTAGAGAGGACAAGGAGGAGAGCGGTAGTGATGAAAGAGAGATGAGAAAGAAGGGGAGACAAGCGATAGAGAGGCAGAAGAGGAGCAAGAGGTGCAACACAGACGGGGAGTTAACTGCTGTCACAGCTGAGCTTTATATCATTGGAGCTGGTTTGTTTTTCTTGATTTGTTGGAGCATAAAGAGAGAGAATCCATCAGTGTCAATGACAGTGGTGGAAAGACGTATTATAATGGAAGTGACATGTTTTGAAAGTCTGAGTTGCTGCATGTGGTAGAGACCGACTTTTAGCATCTGAGCTGCAATGTTTTGGTGATGTCTTTATCGAAGGAACAGTTAGGAGACCACATGAGGGGCGCAGAGTTAATGTACCTGTCCACCACAAAGGTTTGCCTCCCTGTGGTACTTTGGGCCTAATGCGTTGCAGCGAAACACATTTGGTGTTGCTGGCAAGTGGGAAACCAGACAAACATTCTCAGCCTTCCCGCCGCACCGACTCCTACTGGTTAGTCGTAACACAGCGAAATGAGGAAACATTCGAGTTTTTATTTTCGTCCTTGACAAGCAAAAAAATATCTGGTACATCGTTTTCAGACCAGAAGTTTCTAAGGACAAGATGATGCAAAAACAAAAAACAGGAAGAAAACTTGTACTTTTAGCCCATGTTGCTAACCTTGCAGGTGGGATAACTGTCATTAATGCTTTATCAGCAACTGAATGACCAACTCTTAAAAGTTTCTATGGTGAATTTATTTACTTGAAGTTGCTTATTTACACATCCAGCAATAGCACAGCAAACAGGCAGTCATGCGATCAATTACCAACAAAAAGACATCAATCATAGATACTTTAAGGTAATTCCGTACTTGTAATCTTAAAAAATGTAAGTCAAGAGTAAAAAGTCCAGTAAATATCTGTGAACATCTCAGACATGTCAGGGTATTAATGATAACTGTGATATTTAAAAATAAAACACTGTAATCGTGTTCATAATGCACTTAAGATAATATCATGCAAATTATACAGAGCCTCTTAAATCATTTTCCTTTCTCTGTGTTCACACTTTGTCACAGTGGAAGGCTGCAATGCATCCGTAAACAAAATAATCTCAAAAGTGTAATTGTTCTCTTTGTACATTTATGAGTACAGACTCTTATTTCACCTTCCTACAGTTGTATTTTGATGTTAATTAATTCACATAAAATGAGACAATAAACACAATAAACAAAGGTGAAAGTAAATTTGACTGATAGAATTTAAAGAAAAAATCTGTGAATATTTCACTGAGATTGTTACCTTGAGTTTTTTTTTTTTTAAAAACAAAAAAAAAACAATAATCATGAAGTGAAAATTTGATGTCTTCACAGCTCTGTCAGATAATTTGTTTGCCAAAAAACCTACGGTGCGGTACCAAATTTTCATTTACAGCAAGCCTTTTAGCTCAAAAATAGACCAGAACACTCGCGTTTGCTTCTTTGTAGCACCTCTAACCCAATAATAGAAAAGTCTCAGTTCATGTGAGAGTGTTGACTTGATTTTCTCAGTCTTTGTCTTCACTTGGTCTTAATCCCATTTTAATTAAGTCCTCACTCAAAATGAACAGCGAACCACAACACCTTATTTGAGCACTTGTCAGGCTCTAAAATACATCCACTTGCATCTTGGGAAGAGAAGACGAGGTCGCTGACATATAAGCAGCACATGAGGATGCAATAATTTAAAAAAGGGTCAAATAAAGTGAGCTGTTTCGTGCATTTGCTTTAATTCTTATGGTATTTGTTTTTGAAAGAGGACTCAGAGAGGTTTTGTGCAGCCCAGCTGACTGGACTGTCATGAGAGGGGAAGCTTTTGAAACACAATAAGTGAGCGGAAGCGAGGACAAGACAAGAACAGGAAACCACAGCCCAAGCAGCACTGTGTCCAGGCGTCAGCCACATCCAAACACACCTCAAACGCTTTTTTTTTTTTAATCACTTTGTTGTTCGCCCTGGTTACAAAGAGATGGGGAGGCAAGAGTCTCAGAAGTGCACAAGGGAAAACCACAAAACATGGAGCAGTGAGAAAAAAAAACAAAAAAAAAACAAGGATCAAGAATTTGATTTTTTTCCTTTCTTTTTTTTTTTTTTTTAAAAAAAGAAAGTTTAACAGGTCAAAGAAACAAAACAACATCACAAACACACGAGCAAACACAGTAGATGCCTCATCTCTAGTTGAGTTTGTGTCTCTGATTGCTTCCCTTGTGTTGCTCCTGGCCGAGGCTTATCAAAGAGCTCCTTTCATAAGTGCCAGGATCAAGCCACTGCTGTGACTGCTTGGCACCCACTGAGGTGCTTTGGAGATGGGGCGGGGGGCGGGGGGTGAGGAGGAGGGATGAGGAGGGGAGTAGGGGAGGAGGAGGGAGGAGGAGGGAGGGAGGGGGGGGTCTTCAAAACAAAGAAGGCAAGGCAGAGGAAGTCAAAATTGAAGATGGTGAGTGAGGGGGAGATGGTGCATTTGTGCATTTAGAGGAAAATGGGAAAAAGAAAAAGGTTGAGTTCGGAGGGGAATTGCCCTCGGCTTCTGCAAAGTGTCTGTGGAATAAAAGTGTGAGTATGTGTGCGTGTGTGTTTTCTGTCATGACAGAAAATGGGAAGTGGAGAGGAGGACAGTTTTTGAGTCTGGGGAGGAGGAGTTGTTTTTTTTATATGTGCTGAGAAAATTAATATGTATTTGCTTTAAGCCTCCTCTGCCTCAGTGATTTCTTGCTGACGCGCACTATAATGCACAGAATATCCAGGTGAATGCAGAAAACAGTGAAGGACATGACTCCAGAGGAAACGAGCAACACACACACACACACACACACACACCCACACACACACACACACACACAGAATGCCCTGAGGCCATGTGTTTCTCCTCACTACAGCAGCCACGGTCCTATCCGGCCTGACGTCTGCCCTGTTTACTAAAGCATGTGACAGAGTTGCATTTGTACAAGATGCAGGCTAATAACTCTGACTGCGCTGGCCAGAGCTCATTCACGAAAAGTCGAATCAGCTGAGTGTTTGTGCATGTGCGGGAGCAGCCTGGTCGCCACCATAATATGTTCACGTGATACGTTTTTGCAAAACACTGATGTAAAATTTGTTCATTTCTAATGTGTCAATAATTCAGCAGTTCATCAATGTGCCTTGTTCTGATTAACTACTTTGCTGCTTTCTTTTTTACCCTGGCTAAAACCAAGTGTTCTTAAAGAATTGCAGACTTTTAGCACCGTGTTTGTTGCAGCTGAAATGGATGTTTTTAACAAGACCTTTGTCAAATTTTCAGCCAGTTTTGTAGCAACCAAACCAGGCGCTTTTAAGAGACGATAAAGGAGTTTTCTACCAGGTCTAGCAGGCCAAAATGCTATCTTTTCCTACACTAAGTCGTTTTTGTGTCTAAATGTGACCAAGACCTTAAGCACGGATATGTAAAGTTTCAACGTTTTAACACATCTGTGGTTTTCAGAGACACAAATTGCCAAGGAAATTCATTCCTTGTAAATGTGTGATTGCGAAGTGTTCCAGCCACTTTGCACGTGATGTCACACATGCTGTCAAATCGACATGATTGGATGCGATTTTCAGTTCAACCAGGCGGTGAAAAGTTGCATGCTTTCTACGCAAGGTTATGAAATATTTACCAGCTGATTACACTGACGCCCTTCATCAGCCGAGAGGAGAGCACTGTAAAGACAGTTTAGTGAAGATGTTGGTGATAGCTGGGTTATGTCACCCATGAACACGGCCTGATCTTAAGTCTCTGTTTACACGTTGTCTTCTGGTTTCCTTCACTGAGCAGCGGAGCTCCGGGGAAATTGTTGTTTAACTTGTTGTCTCCTAATCTGCACATGAAGAGAAGTGAGAAACCGCTGGGCTTACTTCTCCACTCACTTGCTGCAGGGCTCCAGCTAATATACCCAGGTATCATAAAATATGTGTCGACGTGGTGTATCGTCTCTGTGTGTGTGTGTGTGTGTGTTTTTGTGATTCATGTGTGCATACCCTCAGTCTGCCTTGCCTGCAGCGAGCTGGTCGTGGCTTCACTCGGTCTTGACTTCTCTCCCTCCAGGCTCCCAAATGATGGGCTGACCTTTCCACCTCGGTCAGGACTGCAGCGTCACTCACAGCATGAACTGAAAACTCATCTCCTCGCTAAACACTTCACATCGCTCTCCACTCTACTTTCCTCCTCCACTTGCATCTGATTTGAATCGTGCTGCTACAAGAAAGGTCAGAATGCTGTGCTCTTGCAGCACGTCATATTTTGCAGGATTTATTGCCTGAGCTTTGCGTTTTTCAAGCGCCGCACACAACCGTTACCGTTCGTCATTAGCGCTCCATGATGCTCAAGAAATAGCTTTTTTTCCTCACACTTCTATCCTACCGAAAACAGAAGCCCACTAATCCTTGAAGAACAAAGTAGACGAGCATGGATTGTAAATAAATATGTGGTTTCTGGCACAGTGTGCAGGGGGCTAACGTAATGAAACCATATATTTGTCCCTTTGCTTAAAGATTTTTCAGTTAAACTTGTTTTGTTTCTTTGTGAGGACTTAAAAAGTGTAGCTGTGTGTCAAGTCCCTGCCCAGATCCTTCATACTGCCTCAGGGTCATGAAATTCAAAGGCTGTGTGCACCTTTATATGTGGGTTGTCTGCGGATGAGTGATGAACGTGGGCCGTGTGTTCCCCAGGTGGTCCGAAAAACCTGTCAGGTAACATCATCAGTCAGGTGTTGGGAGTGCTTTGATTCTAGATGTGAAGGTTAATTGTTTTAATTAGCATGTGTGAGTGAAATGTGGTACAACATTACTGAATTGTTATCTTTGTCCTGAGAGTGTGAAAGAGTTTGTTTTTTTTTTGACTCATAAATCATCCAAGTTAATTCGGCATTTCATGATCCGTCTGATGGGTTTTTTTTATTCATTCTTTGACAAATATTTGCCACCGAACAGGCACACTCATGCACGATCGCTGCAAAACGTGAGCGCTTTAAATAGATCTTATTTGAGAAATGTAAAAAGTGAGGATTATTTTGTCTTACTCTCTCTATTTGTGTTTCCTCTCCTTGTTTGACCCAAGGGAAGTCCCAGGGTGGTTTCCTTCATCCAGGCATTGAAGACAAGAGCTTGTCAAAGCCTCAGCTGGAGTTCGGCGGAGGCTCTCTGTGGCCTGGTCTTGCTCCCAGCATGGCAGAGCCGCAGCAGAGAAGCCACGGTGGAATAATCTGTCCTGGGGAAGTGGATCAAAATTCTGTGGAATAGACAACTTCCCCCAAAGGGGAGATGAAAAGAGGAGATGAAGAGTGTTAAGAGCGAGATGTTAAATCCCCCTGCGCTCTTTGCAGTTATCACAAGTAAACATGCTTATACCTTGTGTTAAAGAAGGCGCGTGCGGGAAAAGGTTTACTGAAGTGAGCCACGACAAGAACTGAACCGATGATCTCAATGAGACAGGGATGTTTGGGGAAAATGCCTTTTGTTGCTGAGATTACCGTAAAAAGATCAATAACACTCTTATATCTATATGGCAAAAATGAATATACAACCAGCGGGTGTTGAGCTTAATTGTGTTTTTAGTGGGGTTGGTTTGAGGTCATCTGATTTTATTAATTTGGTCATTAAATCTATTTACAGAGATCAGTTTCTCGTGTTCATAGACAGAAGTTTTGTTTTGCTTTGTTTTTCACGACGTGTTGCCCTCATCTTAAAATAACATCCACACCTATAATAACTGTAAAATATGCAAAACGGTGAATGTATTATCCCGTACTGATGTTTATTTTAAAACCACGAGGTTATAAAGTAATAATCTCATTTCTCTTTTAACTCAGCAGCAACAAAATTGTCCAAGTACATCAGAGGTCAAGGCTCTATATACAGGAGGCACATGCAAAATGAAATCACGACATATTTTACTCTGAGCCCATTGAGTCTGCAAGTGGAAATCAGGAGGTGTGTGTAATGTGTGTGTGTGTGTGTGTGTGTGTGTGTGT
>JAQNCA010000010.1:5672989-5689957 GCA_029783725.1 Acanthurus tractus
GTGTGTGTGTGTGTGTGTGTGTAGAGGCCAGCATTGTGATGTGAAGCCCACAATGTCAGGGGTATCCTGACCAGGCTGCAGCCAGCAGGGTGAACTGGGGACAGTATGCAGCTCCTTGCTGAGGGCAAACAGTCGCTTTGTTTGCTTTTTTTTAGTTGGTTCACAGTTTCCTGTCAGCGGCGCCCTTTGCTCCGGGATGAGACATGTTACCTCGGGGTCGTGTTTGCTTCTTCATTTCCCCATCATGACCTGTCACTACTCATTTGAGTACAGTGGTGTATGGATACGGAACATGCGCTGAAGTCTTAGCAAACAAAATTAATCCAGTGAGATGAGGTACATATCTTCTGCACACAAATAGATAAATAATTAGCCTTGTTGTAATACTGCACTAAGACTCAGTGTGTGTGTGTGTGTGTGTGAGAGAGAGAGAGAAAAATGGGGGCAGGGTGTATTTCTCCTCCTTTTCCAGCAATATTAAATATTTACCAAAAACACAAACTTTTTAGATATGATTTATTTATGGCCTTTTGCTCACAAATATGAAGTTCTGTGTTTCTGTGTGATTAGCAGCTTTCATCACTGTGTTGTTCACTTTAGAAGGACACCTTCTAGTGGTGACAGACAGGTGCTGTTCAGTTCAAATGTGATCAAAAGCAAACAGACAATCACGATGAAAAAAACACAGCCAATATCACATCCAGACACACACACTCACACACACACACACACACCATGTCCTCAGGCCTACAGATCCATTGAGAGACCAGATAAAGATAAAAAAAGGGTGCTTTTCTGCTCTGTAATCTGTCCCTCTCCGCAGGCATTTGGTCTGTACACTCCAGATGAAATGGGGCTATCGCTTGTGCGATGACCTGGAGTAACCAGCCTCAGCCAGCTTCGCCTTTTATTCCCTCCCAGTAACACGGATGACCTCCAGTTGTGATTGGGGGCCTCTGTTCTCCCCCCTCCCCACGGGTCATACATGTGTATTAAAACTCAACGACACGCTTCCCTTCTCCACCTTTCTCTCTAGTCAATTCACTTCCTGCCTCTCCTTTCCACACCCCCTACGCCCCCGTAGCCCTCCTGAAGTGTGTGGTAGGCTGCTTACACAGCTGCTGTTTTCCGCTGGGATCTGACGGAGCTTTAAAGGAGGTCTGAAGCTCTGGGCCGCGACCCAGATCACCTGGCCGAGGGAGAGTTCCAGTCCTCTGGGCCGCAAGAGTCACGGCTTCCCCTCTTGCTCCTGCGTCCAGCTGTGTGGGACAGATATGAGCCCTTGACTTCGGGGCCCCACCCATTGTCACCGACAGCCAAACGGCCTCGCCGCAGCCTAACAGCTGGGCCATGTGGGACCCCCGAATGACTGAAGCGTCTGCAGTGGCTCGCTGCAATGATCCCTTGCACTGCTCACCCGTCCCACTGACTAATAATGACTATGATCAATCATATGTGAGACTTCACTGCAAGGATATCACACGAGATAAGCTCTGAGGTATGAACCCCCACCAGCCAAGCAGGTGTTGAGTTTTTCCATTCCCCTCAAAAAAAAAAAAAGGGTCATTCGGACTGTACGCGAAGGCGAGGTCATTCTCTGCCTATGACCGCCATCATGAAGCCTACTTTTCTTTTTTTTTTCTGAATTTGATCCCATTTGACACGAGTTTTCCTCTCGTGAGTTTCCCTTCTCCTCTCTGAAGCCCCGGCCCTGTAATCCTATCTCATTAGCCCTATGAATGGAAGTCTCTCTGTGTGAATCCATTATGAAGGCTTCCCTGTGGCTCCTTCTCCGTAATCTCTCTAACCCTGTGGGATTAATCACCCACTGAGAACAGAAATCGATCCATTTAATCACTAAAAGATGTGACAAAAAAACGCTATAACTCGAGGATACGGTGGAAAATTATTGGTCAATTGAAATTCATTGGAGAGGAAGGGAAGAGAAATCGAGATTGGGGGTAGTAAGACTTATAGAAAGAAGCAGGTTCTGCAGCACCTTAATGAGGCAATCGCTTTATTTGTTCAGGAAGCTAGAAGTGTAGAGAGTAATACACAAAACAATAATTAAGCATAGAAAAAGCCCGCACAATGAGTTTGACCAAGACGATCCTGTCATGTATTACAAACAAAACAAACCAAAGCTTTCCTGTGTGAGTGCGTCACGTTTGTCGGCGCTCACTTTGTTTGTGTGTGTGTGTGTGCATGTTGGGAGGAGATGCATGTCTGAGGAACGAGACTTGGGTCCACTGAGAGGCGTTGTAACGTTTAAGGTTTGATGATGCCTCCATGAAACCGTAATGAGAAGGAATGAGGGTCGCCCGGCGACGTTAACCCACTAATAAAATCTGCCTCCCTTTAAAGGGTGTTAGAAAACCACAATTACCCCCCTGACATTTTTTTACTGCATGATTTATGAACTGAATATTGCACCTCCCTCTCAAGACCCCCTTTTTTTTCTGGCTGTGGAGTAATAAAAGGAAGTTCAGGGGCAGTATTGATCAGCCTAAAAGTAGTCTTTGATTTGCCACAGACCTGCAGGAGAGGAGAGGAAAGGAGGGGAGAGGAGAGGAGAGGAAAGGAGAGGAGAGGTTAAGGTAAAGAGAGGAGAGAGAGGAGAGGACATAAAAGGATTGGTGAGGAGTGAAGGGGTGCGAGTATGAGAGGAGAGCAGGGCCTCAGCTATTGATGAGTATTCTCTCCCACGGCCCTCCTCCCCGCCGCCGCCGCTGGCCGTCTGGACACCCGCCACGTGTGAACAAGCTTTCAGCTCACATCATCTTCTCCACTTCCACCTATAATTGGCCATATGTGTCACCGGCGCCCTGCTGCTGCCGCTGCTGCTGCTGCTGGAGGGGAGGAAAGGGAGATCACAGCTCTGACAAGGTGATTGTTGGATAGCTTATTGCTTTGACATGTCAGGTGAGCTTTATCTTGGCGATCACTTCTGAGCTTTTGAGCCCTTTTCTACCACTTAAATAAGAATTAAACCCGTGTAATGACTAATTATATTCTCTCTCTTTTTAACGTTCTGCCAGTAAAGTTGTTGATAAAACACGGCAGAGAAAAACCTGTCGACGGTTTGAACTTTAAGCACTTGTCCTTAACATGGAGTGTGGACATAATGAGATATTTATACCACCCCAAGAGGGCATTTATTAGCTCTGCTGTGGACAGAAAATGTACAGTAGATCATCAGTAAGCCAACCACTGAATAAACTGAATATATAATGCCCCAAAGCGGCCCATGGCATGTGGCATTCAATGAGCATTCATTAACCTTTACTGCTACCGCTGCAGATACCTGCATTAAGTAAGGCAGTTATGTGCAGAGACAGGTGATCAAATAAATGGTTTTAGGTAGAAAAACTAGCTCAGAATAATCTCAGAAACAGGTGCATTGCAGGCTTTATGTGCGATTAACGCGGCTTGGGTTTTATTGGTAAATATTTGAAATTCGTTGTCGGGGAAAAAAATTGGCAGCAAACGCCACATCGACACAAGGGGAAGAGGAGGGGGGAAAGGTCAGAGATTGGATAAGGGTTTGTCCCTCTTTCCTCTTCTAAATGGCAAATGTCACGCAGGCCAACAGAGAGGCCGCCGCACAATGCAGGAGAAGGCTGAGCGGAGGGGAGGATGAGGTGAAGCGGGGAGGACGAGGAGGCGGAGGAGGGGAGGATGAAGTTGGATAAGTGGGGAAGACGTGAAATGCTGCTGAGAAGTTTCTGGGCAGATGCTTAGCGTTGAGCAGCGATAGTGATCACGCCAAGCGGAATAGCAAAGCAGCGAGCCCGAGGCAGAGTTGGAAGGCGAAACACATGAAGCAATGACATGCACATACAGAGACGGCTTAATGCGCTTTCCCTGAGGAACACCACCGGTGCCATTTATCCAGAGTGCACATAAACAACATTTATGCCTAGCAGTTGTCAAAATTATTGATAATCTGCAATTAACTTTGATACCAAAGGAAATTAATTGTTTTCAGGGGCAAGATTTACACCTTTTGTCTGTTATTTTTGGTTTGCTTGTTTTTCGGTATAGTTATGAGAAGTAATTCAAGTCAGTGATGATTTTGGAAAAAATCACATTGTTTTCTTTACCATTCTGCCTTTTTACACAAATTATGTCACAGATGAGGATTTGTGGTTTTGCATAATCGCATGTGACCAAGCACTGCTTTGAGTGATGTTTATTAAATGAAATAGACAGTCATTCGCTTATTCTTACAGAACTTCTGCTACAATCATAAATTCAGCCCACTTTAATTTTCCGGAGGTGGTGAAAAACAAAAGCACAAAGGCGGTGCAGGAAAGATTACAGGTTCTACACGTCAAAGTAAAAGGAGGAGAACAAACAGTCAGCCGAGTGGGGCGTTTGATGGTCTGAGACCGTTTTATTTGTGCCATCAATGACCCCTAATCACAGAGTGCACAGAGTCCCTTCAGGATGAAGAGGTGTTTTCTTTTTTTGATTTTGTGCCATGGCAACAAATTCCTCCTCATCAAACACATCAGGAAGGCTTCTGCTATGGGGGATGTCATGATGCCATGTTTGTTCTCAGGCGTCTTCTCCTTCGCCGCCTCGGTTCTAATGATTATTAACAGATTGGCGCCACACATCGTGACTACCACAAGTTAACAATGTTAATGAGACATTTCGCTGAAGTATATTGAGATTGCATCTTCACCTTCTGACACAGAATGTCAGCGACACAGTGTGTGACGAGCTGGTGTGTACAGTGTATAATTATGGGATGCCGGCATCCTGACGGTTCGTCTATTTGAAGAACATGTCACGTCCTCACAAGACTATCACTTCTCGAGTCTTTCTTTTTGTTTCTTTTTGTTGAAAGTAAAACACAATGCTTGGGTTTCACAGCTTTGTAGGCTTTTAAAGACACTTATAGAGCTTTAGGATGTTCAACCCCCCAATGAGACCAAGAATTTTAGAAAAAAATCTTTGACCTGTTCATCACAAAAACAAAAAAAGCCCAAAACACTGTTTTTTTTCACTCCAGCATCTCTGGGTTTAATGCTTCCCTTCATGGTGACAGTCTGTTGACTGCATGACTCCAGTTTCAGCTCATCACCTCTTCTTGAGTGAAGAAGAAATGCCTTTTGTTTAAGTCTAAAAAGTGGCGATGAGACCGGAGACCAACTTCCTCACATATTTATTCGTTTAACTCATACAGTGTAGGCTACCTGCCCATTAATTAGTAATCCATACAAATAAGTAAAAGGATAGGATCCGTATTTAGTATTGTAGTGCGTTTTTCCCATATTCTGATAATGATGATTATGATGATGAGTCCGGTTTGCGAGGCCAGATTCACTGTGCAGCTCTTGAACATGATAGATTACAGCTATTAAGTTTTTCTGACATGAAGATGGAGAATTCACTGTCAGAGTTGTGTGTTTTTTCTGATGGACAGGAGCTGATGTTTTTGTTCTTAAAAAGTTGGATATCTGCCTCTCACTCTCTCAGCACCTGAGCAGGTCTGGCAGGCCTCAGATGTGGAAGCAGGCCGAGACGTCGGGGATCGAATGCGGCGGCTTCGCCCTCTTCTGAAGGAATGGCGGAGGAGGACATCGGCGCTGCGTCTGGCCTCATGACTTCAGCGGGACACGTGGGAGCTCTCGAGACAGGCCACCATCTGGTGACTGCCATTGAATTAGCTCGACACCCCGATCTGAAAGACAGAGGCTTTACAATGTGTGTCTGCCTCACTTTATGTCTATTTGCGTCAATGACTTGGACTCACAAAAAAACTGGCGACCGCCACCAGGCCTCCTTCCTCCTTCCAACCCTCCCTGTTCTCACTCCTCATCTCTCTCTATATATCTCAGTCTGGTCTGAAGATAGCTGAGAATCTGCTGTGGGATTATGTACTGTAAGCTGCTAATAATGTTGAAGAGCCTCCTGGGCTCCAACTCCCGAAGCAGCGGTGCAATAAAGCCAGGAGCTGGGAAATACATGGCTCTTTAATGGAAACCGAAGCTTCTGAGCTGCTGTGCTGCTGTGCTATATTTACAGGTAGCCTTTCTGCCTTGAATTTTTTTTTTTTTTTTTTTTTTTTTAATAGGGTTTATACTTTTTAAATATAAAAATAACTGTCTCCCATATTTGTTTGAGTCTTTGGGAGAATTGAATGATGGAAGCAGAGAAAAATAATGAGGATTAGGGCGATTTGTAAAAAAAATATCTGCAATACTCCCATCTGATAAATGCAGATTTAAAGGAAGTGTTTTGAGATGACTTTTTGCAAAGTCTGCACTGTAATGTGTTTGCTTAAGAGTCTCTGAAGTGGTGTAAAAAGTAAAATCCATTCTGCAATCTTTTGCTTTTGTCACATTTGATTAAAGCAGCAAAAAATATTTCTGCTGTATCTTGTTATTTTCTCTAAGAAAAACATAATCTGTGAAGTGAGAGGGACTTTCTCCAGCAACACAAATTCATTCACTTGGAGAGCTGCAAGGAGCTCCTCATCTCTGTCCTTTGGTATGTAAAGTGTCCTCGGAGGGGGAATGTCTCAAAAGTTGCTAAACAACTCATATTTCTTTATCCAGTCCATCTGCGGCGCCTTCTTCTTTTCTTTGGCATGGAGCTTCATCTTCTCCTCTGCTGCCGTAGCACTCAGGCCCATCTCAGCAAACGGGTCCGACAGCCGGCTGCCCTCATCATCAGTCAGCTACACAGGAGATATTTGTATTTTGATACAGTGAAGATAGAAAAACAGACAGAAGGGTTGAGGGTACTGACTTTGATGTGGAGGATTAAAGACCAAACACAACGCAATGGCAACACCCACCTGTGTGCTGTTGCCTTGGCTGCTGAGGTCGGAATGTGTGGACCTGATGGACTGTGTGGTGGAGCTGCCGTTGATCTGAGGGTTGTGGGAGCCGTTGGACATGGATGGACCGTCATAATCTACACACAGAAGCCCACAGATTGCTGTTTTAAACTCTAGTCTTAATAATCTTTTTACATAGTTAATGTTCAAAAAGAGTCTTATTTAACAAATAGAAGCCTTATAGGATTTTTGCATCAAATTAAGACATTATGGCACAAAATTAGGTTCCAAATGAAAAATGTTCTAACACTAGACTACATTGTTACCTGGCCAGCAGCCTCATATTGTACATGAACGTCTTACCAGTGTCGAGATTTAATTTTATGGTTATTCTAAGAAAACTTTATGAAATAATGACAGACTTCAATGGTTGACCCAGTCTAACAACCGTCTTTGCAATAAAGTTCTTGCTGCAGTCTCACCTTTGAGATGGCTGACTGTTGGGACGACCCCTCTCCTCTTGAAGTGTTCGTCTGTATCTGGGTCCACCACCAACAGCCAGGTCTCATCTCCTCCTTTCTTTATGAAGGCGACCACCTCTGCATGCCGCATGCCCTCGATGTTCACACCATTTACCTGGAGACCACAGGGACGAAAAAGAGGAGGGTTTTAGGGAGGAAGACAGGTGGATTTTTTTGGATGGCTTTGCAACTTTACTGTTACAACTCTTGGTATTTTATCAGCACACTACATACTTATACAAACATTGCTAATGTACCACAGATCTTATTAAACACCTGACAACAGCTGACTTCTTAACTGTGTGTAAGTATAAATATAAATACACACTAAGTTCACTACATAGGTACTCAGGCTCCTTTGTGTCTATTTAAAACAAAACAAGGTAAAAAAGGGGTAATTATAAGTTTATGCTTCCTGAAAGTAACAATCCTATTTAAGTAGTTAATTTGAAAAAGGTTCTTTTCCATGAAGCAGAGATAGTTGATTGTGTATAAGTAGATATCCACAGGAGAAGATTGCTCAGTTTCTTGCTGGCATCAATGGAGATCTTCAGGAGGCAGACATCATATTTTACACAAATAAAGCATTTCTCCAAAATAGAGAGTGAAACATAAAACTTAGACTCAGTATGCTTGGCATTTAATGTCTCACTTCTCCAAGAAGGGCTGAATACATGAACAATAACTGCCAGGTCAACCACTGCTGTGATTGCCTGGATTAACCAACCAGATTATCCATGTCAGTGGATAACAGAGTTAGAAAGAGCAAGAGCACCTGAGTTCTGATTATTTATTGTTGACATGCTGTACATAATGCAGAGGGCCTGTGCTACCTCTTTCATCCAGTAGGTGGAGCTGTGGACCAACGTACCAATGATACGCTGTTCAACATGACTCTCAGAGTGCCTTCTTGCAATTTTCCCCGAATATATCATTAACTGTGAATCCTTCATTCTTCACAGTTGTACATGCAGCTGCAGGAGTTTAGATTTTAGACATAAAAAGTCATTTATACTTTCTGACACAACAACAACAACAATCGGAAAACATCAGGGCCAGAAACACAGGGGCACAGTGAACGCATTGTGTGTCTATCCATCTGTGTAATAATATTGTCCTTACCTCTACACCTAGCTAGCAAAACATAATAGGCTGTTATTACTCTTATCTAGATGTTGTGTGAATTGGACGCCTGAATTTCAACAGCTTCGTCAAGACCTCGGCCTCTCTGAGGCAGGCAGCGTCGCACCATGCCAAATTAGTGTTGGTTCACCATCAATTATTGATGCCTCTCCTGTGCTCTGGCTATGTTGCCGGTTTCAGGTGTCAGTAGTCCAGAGGGGGAATTTGCTTAAAATTGACTGCTTTTGACAAGATAAGATGTGCTAGAATAGAAGGAGGTAGAGCAAAGTGCAAACTCTTAAAATTAGCCTTTGCTCTTATTTGTGGGTGAGGAAAGTGGGGTGAGATGAATGTGGAAAATAGGACTGTAGGCAAAAAGGTGCAATGGGACTGACCTAATGGGCCTATCGGGGGAGAAAAGAAGGAAATTTAAGATCAAGAGAAAGAGAGAGAGAGGGAGAGAGAGAGAGAGAACGGAAAGAAGACATCACTGGAAATGGAAAAAGTCAAATCAACGCATGGAAAATGTGAATCTTTCCTCTATTTCACATCAAAAAGCTCTGACATCTCCTTTCTTTCCAGGATTCATAACAGACGGATAAGATACATAAAAAAAAACCAGACATCAGTCCGCCAGGAAACAGACAGACAGTTTGATACAGAGAGAACAAGCATCTTTGTATTCAGCCAAACAACAGGTGTTGTGTCATGTTTCACAGCCCTTCATTAACAGTCCATCCCACACTAGACAATGCACTCTGCTCTCTGGGCTAATTAATACATGCTGTAGGAACAGTACAGGAGCCTTTTTCTCATGGGACATTTCCCCTTGATACTAGTGTGTGTGTGTCTGATTAAAGCCAAGAGAGGTCCAGTCACCCAAAGTCCACTGGTACATTTTTGATGTGGTGTGTCCCTGTGTGTGTCCATGTGTAAGAGCAGCTTCAGGTTAATGCTGGATTGATCAAAACAAATATCTTCAAATACATCGACACATCTGTGAATATGATAACAAATGATTATTAACTTATCAGTCTCCAGTTTAGCATCACAAAGACTTAGATCTGATTTGGAAACTGATATGAACTGAAGCCGGTTAAAATTATGGGACATTGTTAAACCAGCTGTTATAAATATTTACGTTTTCCTATAAATTTACCTGAAAACTGATTGTGGTGAAAAAAGTTGGTGTCATTTTTTAGGTTTTCAGAACAGCTGTAATCAATTGACTAAAACAGTATTAAAAAAGTGCCATACAAATGTCTTAGCAAAAGATACCGTTTCTAGGTCGAAATGATGGATGTTTGCTTTTGAAAATAACTTTGATCTTAGTTCATTGTCAAAGATCTTAGAAATAAATGCATGCTCATCCCTGTCTGACTGAAATTAAAATAAGACAAAGAGTCTGCAGCCATATCAGCTGCTCTGTAAAGCTGTTCCTTGGCAGAACAGCGCTTTGAGCTAAATGTCAACATCAAAATGCTAACATGCTCACAGTGACAATGCTAACGTGCTACTGCTAAGCATGTACAAACATTTAAGCATGTCACTGTCTTTGTTTAGCACATTAGCAAATCATGTGCTAAGTACAGCTGAGGCTGATGGGAATGCCATAAATTCTGCAGGTATTCGGTCATCAATTAAAGTGTTTGAGAAACTTAAATTTGGACTTAATGGGGTAAAACAGGAAAAGTTAAAGAAACACCAGTGAATAAATTTCACAACAAGGAGAAGGATGACATAAGTGTGTGTGCCGGATTTAATGGCAATTCACAAAACAAGTTGTTGTTCATTTTAAATCATAAATGTGAACCTCATGGTAGCACTTTAAAAAGTGAGGGGATAACTAAAATAACACATAAAGAAGAGAAACAGAAATTAGTGCTAATTAATCATGTAGGTGAAAAGTAAGAGTTGTACTGGTAAAGTCTGTAATCTGAACCTCTGATGATACAAAGTAAAAAGCAGGAGATCAGCAAACTCCTGAGGATTCAACCTCTGGGAATCACGCATGTTTATACAAAAATTTGATGACAATCTATCCAATAGCTGCTGAGGGGTTTTAAACTGGACCAAAGTGTGTGTGGTGACCTTTTGTTTATTCTTTGATGTCACTCGCATGTTAGTGAGAGGTCCAGAGTACGCACTGTTAAGCGCAGGCAGAGCACTGAAACTGATGAGGCGTTCACCGGTGTCTGCCAAAACATCGGCAGAGAGCCGAGCTCTCACCATGGTCTTTACAACACTAGCTGCTGATACACCTCCAGTGTAATGGGGCATGGTGAGAAAAAAAAGACAGCAAGAGACAACGAGAGAGAGATAGAGGGAGGGAGAGAGAGAGAGAGAGAGAGAGAGAGAGAGACAGAGAGAGAGAGAGAGAGAGAGGGAGAGAGATCTGTCATGGTTGTTCACCTCCCTAACAAGCTGCTGACAGATAACACAAGAGCTTTCTTGAAGCATGGTCAGAGACGGTTGCAATTATCAGCATGTTTACACACACACACACACACACACACACACACACACACACACACACACACACACACACACACACACTCAACTGACTTAGCAAGGCCTCAGATTTTTCAGACACATTTACCATTATGTTATATTCTGAATATTCACCAGATAACTTTCAGACTCAAGAGGTTTAACTTACGGCGTCACACAGGAAACGAAAGATAATTGTAAACAGAAACTGTGCAAAGCTGCCAGGCTTTATGCAAACAGTAAACAGATTTTCCTTTTTAAAGAAAAACAAAAGAGAGCAAAAAGAGAGCAAAAAAAAATGAAGAGCAAAATCATAAACAGTAAAAGGATATATAGCGTAGAGGAGTGCTCACAGTTTGCTGTGAATATTTCCTCCCTACTAAAGTAGAGATGAAACTTACTAAAATAGATTAATTCCCTCCACTATTTTCTTGCTTAACCAATTAAGAACTTGGCTAATCCCAACTTTGGTAGAGCTGCAGTTGGGAGAAGTTACATTTTTTGCTTAAAAAATTACTTGTGTGATATTCAAATCACATTATTATTATTATAATCACATTATTAATCACATCTTGTTTCAGCCCTAAACAAAACAGATATTATAAGATTTCTTATCTTATTCAAAGTAATTTATACTGCACATGTACATCAGGCAAATAAAACTCTTAAAGATTAAATTAATTTGTCCTGAAACTGCCTTATGAACCTTTCAACTTCATCTGAATGTGTACATGTGAATGTGATCCTTAACTTGTGTTTCCAGTGAAGACAGTCTAGGAGGTGGGGCTCTGTGGCCGCTATCAGTGACCTGCCACAGGATGTTCCCACACACTCTCACCAACAGTGTAACGTTCCAGTGCAGCATCAGTACATCAGCATCTTTTAATGCCAAGACTGCGACTGAAGTGTAATCAGCAGTTTTTCACTCTGCTTTAGGACTGGAATAATTTATTCAGTAAGTTCAATATGACCTGCAAATCCTGTGATGTGATGAACTAAAATTGTTGGTGATATAGCAGATAAAGTGTCTCATTTTATAGAAACTCCAACGGTCAAGATTTGAAAGGTTGGCGACTGAGCAAAAACATTCTGGTCTGACAACTAGTTTCTGAGAACTAGTTATTCACTTTTTTACTGAGAGTCTCACGAGAAGATTGAGAACATTCTCACACTCTCATATCTGCCTTGTAAAAACATCAGAGCAGGCTAGCTTAGCTTAGCAAATATAAAGGAAACAGCTAGCTAGGCTTCAGGAAGTGTCTGATTTTGGCCAAAAAGATAAATGTCTTAGGACATTATCCCCTTAAAACAACAGATTGATACTTGTTTTGTTTCCCATATTTAAAAAAAAGAGTTACCAGGGGTTATTTAATGAGATTTTATCCCCTTTGAACAGTGTTAGACAAGCAGTTTTTTTACTCGTTTGCAGCCAACTGGGTGCTCGGTTATGCCTACTGGGTGCTGGTTCCAGCCGCATGCATTGACTCTAAACATTATTTCCGACTGTGAACGGATCTTCCAATTTTTCTCTTGACAAGAAACTTACTTTAATGTCTTACGTGTTTGATTTTTCAGCAAAATTCCTTTATAGTAGGACTGCCCACTATATTGAAACAGGTCAGTTGAATATTAGACTTAATTGAAAGCACCAATCAAAAAGCATTGTCCAAGCAAGTCCTGATCTTAACTGGATTACTATGCATCATTAAAGTCACCTTTCGTGTGTAAGATTATCTAATTGTTGTGTGACACAAGTTTCACGTCTTTGCATGTTGATTTTGAGACATTTTGTTGAAACATTAGATAAAAACTTATCTAAATCCAAAACATTCAAAACAACAAATTTGTTCCTTGTCATGTTTGGAGGTCCTTAATGAACTCTGGTTAACCTTATTATCGACCCTGGTGGGATCCTGCTTGGCCTGTTATGTAGCCTGGTCTGGACCCTGAAGTACAGTCAGTGAGGGCAAAGGTCATGGGAATGAAGGGTAAAAGTCATGTTTGTATACTCAGATAAATAAAAAACAGCTTGCACTGAAAATTATAATGTTACTGCCAGGATGTTTTTTTTTTTTTTTTTGAACCAGGGAAAAGTTGACAGAACACTCGTGCTCTTTGTCATCCATTTCCTCTCCCCTTTTGGAGCAAGAAAATTAGAAACAAACAAACAAACTAATAGATATTTCAATTAAATGAATGACCTGAAACTGTCATGTGACTGGCATTTAAATAAATACACAAATAAATACATACACTTTGTCCTTGCATTGTTGCTTTCTGTTGTTTACTTTCTCTCTTATCTAACACACGCTCTCTCTTCCTCTATTTCCATCCATGTTTTAAAAGAAGAGACAAACACAAACACACAAACTTCTCAGTCCCGCCTCCCCCTCGTCTCTCCCCTACTGTCAGCCCCTGAGATTGGACTGATTTGTAGCTGCCTCTCTTCTCCCCTGTGACCGGCCTCTTCTCTCTCACCAGCCCGAAACACAGCGAAGACAGAGTCCAGACTTCAGGTCTTGTTATCGTTAGAAACAGGGGGCCTCTGACAGTAGGCAGAGGAGTAACATTTGTGTCTTTTATATACAGATGTCACACCATTGGTAGATATGGTCACATCTGGACTCACCACCATGTGTGGGAAAATGCATGAAACTGAGCTCCAAAAAAATTAATTTTCTTAGACTAGTGTTAAAAGGTAAAAACTCCTTCTATCTTACATACTTGTTTTTTGTTTGGATGAACATCTAAGTGTAAACATGGATTTCTCTGGAAGTCATGGACTGAATGTTATTTAGAAGTGTGGGAATTTGTGAAAAATCAGAAGTCCAGGCACACATTAACAAACATACGCAAACACATCAAACATACTGAAGAAAACACACTTCTCCAAAGTGGCAAGATGAATGCTTACAAGAGGCCTCTGGAGGCCTCTGGAGATATTGCCTCACACTCAATCAATCTTTTTCTACCGGCTGACATGAACCACACGAACCCTGGATCATGTATCTGTGATCATTAATGCACATGTTTCATAATCTGCTCATTCCTTTACCCAGCTTTGCTGTGCTAAACAAAGTGCATGTGTTCATTAAAAACACTTTTGTAACTAAAACTAACTCACTGTTTTGTGCTTTTGGTTCTATGACCCAAATTCCTTTCAGCTTATCACCACTGCTGTGGAGGTTCCCCCTCACCACTGTAAGTTATTCCTAAGCACACTCATAAAACACTCTTATTTGCTCCACCACCCAGTCACATATTGCATTGGTTGACTCCCCACACATATCTGTACTTGTATCTGTATTCGGACCCGCTCCAGAAGTTGTTGGGAAACATCTGGATTGCCTCATTTATACTGCTTTCAATTGCTATAATGCTCCTCATGTGTATTCTAATGTGTAATTATGATATAATTTAGCTGCTGACAAAATCATCATATTTTAACGACCTAATATCATCCTGTAATCACATGATATGTATTCAAAACCAACATAAAAAACAAAATAGAAAATAAACAAATATGAAAATAAAATTAAGTCTAAACTACTTCTAAATAAAAGTTGTGCATTTTTTCATGCTTTTTGTGTAAAAGTGGAGGTTCTGCATAAATGAAAGGATTAAATTAGTCTTGAATGTTGGAAAAAAGTAAATATCAAATTTTTTTTTTTTTAATACAGTCCCTGAATTAAGTGGTGAACATTACTGTAAAAATCTGGATGCAGTCTGTTGTTGGTTGGGTGAAATCAGCTCATGTACATCTAAAAACTAACACAGATTTAACAAAATAACAATGATAAGATAATGTAGTTAAGTCAAACAGGAGAGTTGAATCTCACAGTGTCATTTTACTGTCCTATTATCCCGTTCAAATGTCACATGGACACTTCATCCACACTCCTCCATCCTACCTCTATCAGTCTGTCCTGTGGTTGGAGCCCGGCGTGGTCTGCTGGTGATCCGGGGTCCAGGGAGCGGATGTACTGTCCCGGTCGAGATCGATCACTGTGGAGGTTGAAGCCGTAGCCTGCCTCAGACCGGGCCAGGTGGCACAGGCGTGGAACGAGCTCAGAAGGATCGACTTGGGGTCGTGACTGGGACTGGGCCTGTGTGTGGGCTTCAGCCTGGGCAACAGCCTCCTGAAAGAGAACGAGAAAAGTTTGAGCTTTTTGCCATATGGACATCTCAATCTGTTTACATGTTCCTCTCAAGTTAAACTCATTGTGATTTCAGCTGTGAATTAAGATTTTAAGCACAAGTTCTTACAAAACATCTTGATAATAATGTTTTTTTCAGTCATTTTTTCCAAAGAAACTGCATTACATATTGTATAGTCAACACTGAAATCACTGCACATGTAACTCAACTTGAAGGCAGTGTTCAGATCAGTGCAAATATCAATAGGGACTCAAATTAAGCAGCGTGCGCAAATAACACACATTGTTTACCATTTTAAAAAGAGATCCCACCTATAATGTAGGAAACTGCATGATTATGAAATATAAAGTATGAAAGTTATAGAAGTTAGTATGAGAATTTACATAAATATATAATATGAATGCTAAGGTTCATGCAATAGATTGTGATGACAAGAAAATATAATGGAGCACAAGAGAGGAAATGGGATCATTTTCAGTCAGGAAGTTGCTGGAAAATACACCTCAAAATTGGAATTTATTTTTACTTTAAAGCCTATAAAAGAGGTTTGAATGTTGCAGCACTTGTTGAAGGAATGGTAGTCACACATCTGAGTCTCTTTGGACATCTAAAAAAACACCTTTCAAGCCTGCAGGTTGCTTGCAGGTTGCAAAAAAAAGAGAAAAGATTTACCTCAAGGCACTCATGATTATTGCATTGTGAGGGACTGCGGTTTTCAAAATCAGATTAACTGTTTTCTATTATGAGTGAGATAAAAGAATATTGCATTACCTCAATAATCCTCCTCTTCATATTTTCATTTTGTTCTCATTCAGTCAAAGAATAAATGTGATTTTCTGTTAGAACAAATTTCACTCGGGACTGAAGCTGTCCATTCGCAGCACATCACCGACACTCCTAACAGCCTGGATGAAGACATTTATAGAACCTGTATTATTGTGCCTTGAGCTTCACAGTGTGATCACACTGATTTACCACCTACACAGTGGGATAAAATGTGCAGTGAGAGGGATAATAGCATGGTGACCAGCTCTGTAACCTCAGCTGATATTCCTAGTAGAGGTGACAGACAGGTAGGGTGGGTGTCAGGTGACCACATGCGTCTACATACAGCACGCTTGCTGAGTGCATAGGACAGATCCGCATTCATATTACACAACATGAGAAGTCTATTGTTTCTACTGCATATGTGAAGCTACCATCATGGTCCAGCATGTGCCTGCTAAAAATACATATAAAGTATGTGGGCAGAATGAGAGAGAGAGAAAGAGAGAAAGAGAGAGAGAGGTACAGTAGTGTACAGAGAGAAAAAGACGGTTTCTAATTTATTCTGACAGAAAGAAACAGCTTTTTAAATAGTCAGTAATTTAACTCATTATTACAAATACATTTTAGGAATCATAGCTAGGCCTTGATCGCCAAAACAGTGCCTCAAATTTGAACCTCCACTGTAAAGAAATAACACAGATGGCGACGTGTAATTTCATTTCAGGCTCTGAATTCTTTCGGGTAGCAGTGATCTGGGCAGCTTGCCCTGAGAGGGAGGGAGGGAGGGAGGAAGAGAGAGTGAGGAAGAGTAACAACAGCTCTTATGAATCCCTCCAGATCCTCTTTTTTTTCCAATGTTGGAAGACAAGTGCCCAGGTTGGGCAGCAGTCAAAGATATTACAAAGGAGAAGAATATATTTCTGCAATTAAAAGTATGAGCATTCTGGGAAACGGCAGAAAGAGGGAGAGGAGAAGGGGAACAAGCGAGGCGAAGTGTGTGGGAGGGGATAAAAAAGTGAGATGCAGTGACAGAATAGAGAAAAAAAATTACAAGAAAAGAAAAACAGTGAAGTTAAGTGAAGTGTAGAAAAAAAACATCATAGATAAACAGATAAA
>JAQNCA010000010.1:5702677-5713378 GCA_029783725.1 Acanthurus tractus
ACAAGAAAACAGTGGTTTGAAGTTGGATGTTACCCTTTAACAGCTTTGCACAGAAATACACAATTCTGTAGCTAGCTGATATTGTCTCTTCACTGTTAAAGATTACAATGAAAAAATTCTGTAAAAATCCTTACAATATTAACTAATTTCCACGTAGCCACTAAAAACAGAAAACAGGCATGAAACTAAATGTGCTGTAATTCTTCAGTTTCAGAATGTCTTCTGTCATCTATAGCTAATTGATCACTTACACCAACAGAAACGGTTGCTTCTCTCTTTCTCCTCAATGCTGTCTGCCCTATTTTTTTTTCCATTTGGAAACACCTGACTGCAAATTGTTGCGGTGATGCTCAAGTGAAAAACGAGTGGAGTTTCAGGGAGGTAGAGAAGCACAGCCAGTGTTCTGGACTGGTGCCTCACCGTGTCCTCACAGCTTTATCCTGCAGGTAAACAAAGAAATGCACACAAACAAAAAGGAGCTCAGAGCCGTCACTGAGCCACTGGATGAAAATATTAAAGTAATACATACTAAGTTTGAGCTACATATCCACAAATTAATATGCATAACTATATCAGAACTATGATTTTTCCATCTCAGCCATCTGTCTACTTGCTAAGTTAACTCCGGAGTGTTTCTGGGCATTGCTGTCATTTGTTGATGACTAAGGAAGTGATCGCACCACCAAGGACATCAAGAATGAGGAAGAACTCCATCAGTTCTTAAGGGTGAATTCTTTTTTTTTTTTTTTTTTTTTTTTTACTTGAAAAATCCTAATAATTAATACTTTCTTGGTGCAGTAACAAGAAAATAATGAAATAAAAGCAGTTTAAGAGAATCCCACAGATACATGCTATGATGGAAAAAGATGTGAGCTGGAATTGACATGATTCATTTCACTCATCACTTTTGGGAAATAAAAGTTTATGTACAACATATTGATTAGACTCGAGATGGATCTGAGGGCCAACAGTGGCTCAAATCTTGCCTGAGAGCTGTTAAATGCAGCTCAAATAAGTCTGCATCCCCCAAATCCTTCCAGCAATAAAACTGGATTGAAGTGACAGTGACACTTAAAGACTGCTGCATTTTAATTTCTTAAACCGATTCATATTGTGCATATTTGAGTTCACATATATTAAAGAAAGAGTAAAAAAAGCTTATGGACTTGCATGTTCACCAAAGAATCTCCCAAAAACTACAGAAACAGACCAAAAAATATACAAATAAGCTGATTTCCACAGATTGGATGCAGTGTAGCCAGCAAAAATGCTCAGACATCTATTTGTCATACTTAATAGTAGCAGCAGAAAATCCAATATAGTCTGAGACAATACAATAAAACAGAAATAAGGCAGGTTATAGCAACACCCATTGTAATGAAATATCCGTCTGAGCTCAGATTTGGAAGACAATCTGTTTATTAATTTTTCTTTGGCTTCTGCTCTTATGTGAGATATTTTATTCTGGACGACTTACAAATTTAGCAAAAACTGTCTCATTTTTTTAAAACAAATGAAACACATGCTTGATAAACCCATCACATTAAATAATAACTTGTTCTTGGTCTAATTATGCCTTTAATAGTGCCGCACATTTGTTTGATGAGTCAGGTTCGCTTTTTGCCAGCACTTCTTGGACCGCTCTTGCGTATTTGCAACCTCTGCCTCTGTTAAAAAATATTTTTTCTGCTATTCTCTGCCCATATGGAAATTCATTTCTGTTACCAACAGGAAGTGGGATAGCGTGCTTGGATCCAAAGCATGAAATTCTCAAGAGCCATCTGATTATCTCTGACTGAGAAACAATAACGAATCAGGGGTCCTGACTGGTTAGAGTTATGCTACTATTTGTCCATTAACTCAATAAACACAGAAGATTCTGGTCTTATGCAACAACTTACGTTCTTTGTATGTCAGATGTGTTGCAAAGGAGGTTGTTTTCATCTCTCTGCTTAATTACACATGAAGAAGCTTCCTGTTGCTCATTGTGTGTCAGGTTAAAGGTCAAACTTTAATAAAAAAACTCCTTGCGTGTACCTCAGACGGCTGGAAAGAGTTGTGATAAATGTGCGGATTTGTGTTTCAAGTGTGTTGAAAGAAAGAACGCATGCCCAGTGTCTCTCTTTAAATATCAGTCCGGCTGATTATCTCTGCAGCAGATGTAAAAGAGGTTTGCAGACGGAGAACAGAGCTTCTCTCATGTAGCTTGTCTCCTCCTCGTTGCTTGACTTTTATTGTAATGAGGATGTTTTCAACCAGCAGTTGTCTACACGCACTTCTCTGCAGTCCGGAGTTGTGCAGTTTCATGCGAGAGGGGACCCGACAGTTTAGAGTGTCAGCATCGATGCCACCTTTAGACCGTACCGCTCGCTTCACAGGGTCATTAGCAAGACTGTGCCTTTAACCTCAAGGCTGCTGGTTGTCTAAACTGTTCCGGTCAATACTGTGGGTGTGCCTGTGAATGTGCCGATATAATGGATCAATGTTGTCGGCCTGCACTTCTTTCCTGAGGCTTTATCGGATTAAATTAAACTAATGTTCTGGATAGTTCATCAAAATGGTACATTGAAAGTGCAATTGTTACATCATCAATTACCACCACTTTAAGTACTGTATTAGCCAGCATCTATGTGTTTTTTTCAATCAAACCTAAACATCATATCATTCTTGGTTGATTATGAGAATGATTTTATCAAGATAAACAAGGTGTTTTATGTCTGATGACTTGTGGTTTTACTTTGAGCTATGTTTCAGGTTTTTGACGCTGCGCAAGCAACACTTCCTGTAAAGCTACGGATGCTCTAGATCGATAGCTTGACCACAAAAAGCCATTACTACATCAGCAACCCCCTCACCCCCCCACCCCACCCCACCTGTGGCCAGAGATGTACCAGGTTAACCCGAGTTCAATTTTAAAAGGAAGAGGTGATTCCTGTTTTCGGGTTCGAGGGACTCAAATGTCACTGAAATGTGACTCAGAACCAAAAACAAATTTGAATGGATGAGAAACGGCCCTAATTTCGCAATCAAACACATGAGCTAGTGAAAAAAAAAAAACTTCCATCTGGCTGCGGAGTGTGTGCCTCACTCTCTCAGTGACAAATGACCTTGACACAGAAGCGGCTGTAAGTACAGAAAGACCGACTCACTTCATCAAAGACACAAAAGAGAAAGGGTTAAGAGAAAGAAAATAACCATGGAAACAGAGGGGGAGAAAAAAAAGCCATCCATTGCTTTGTGCCCTTTTAAACTGTCAAGTAATGATTTAGGATGAGGTGGGGTGTGGTGGGGGAGCACTCCCTTACAGCTAGGCCCCATCACCTCGGAGAGAGGCAAAATAAGACAGCAGGGAAGACGCAGAGGAGGGGAGGAGGCAAGAGTGTGGGAACATGAGGTGGGGGGGGGGGGGGCCAGAAAAAAAAAATCCATATCCATGCCTGGATGCGTCTGTCCGGCCCGTCACTCCGAATTCATCGTCAGTCAAAAGCAAAATGTCACACCTCTCATCTGTTCACCCGGAGCCGCGGACTTTTAATTGCATTGGTGGAACATAGTTTTATGGGAGCGAGGCTGCGGCGGGGGACAGGGAGAGAGGTTTTAGCGGGGAGCAGGAGGGCCAGGTGAGAGGTGATGGCACCCAGCAATAAGACAAGAAAGCAATAAATCTGATAAATGATGCCAAGACACACAGATACGAAGACCCCACCACCACCACCACCACCTCTTCTCCACTCACAGCGGCCCTCCTCTCAGGCACACCTCTCTCCAGTACCAGCTGCACCTCAAACCCCCCCCCTCCAACACCTACCATCCCTCCATCTACTCTCTAGAGGATTGGACAGCTCTTATTGAGCATTCGTCTGTTTACAGATCAACGCTTCCCATCGGGTTTTGGATCAATGGGATTATATTTCTTATAAAGCGGAGCAGAGGACGGAGGGGCGGGGTGGCAGGAAGGGCGGCACAGGGTTGTGGGTGTGTGAGTGAAAGGCGGAGGGTCGAGCCGTCACAGAGGCTGCACGTCGGCTGTTGGAGGATGTAATGAGAGAGTGACAATTTGGGGGAAAACAGGGGATTCGGAGGGTAACAGTGTGTGTGCGTGTGTGTGTGTGCGTGTGTGTGTGTGTGTGTGTGTGTGTGTGGGAGGGGGGGTTAAACAGAGAGAAGAAAAGCCAATGCCTACAGATAGGATGTAGGGTGGGGAGCTTATTGATCTCCTGTCCATCTTTTCTTCAGAAGATCAGCGGCAAACAGAGGCCCCGGTGTTTATGTGAGGATGAGTTCGGTGCATCTTGGGATATGGAAATGCATCGCAAACTGTGCAGTATGACCGCAGCGTGTTTGCACGCATGTCCCAAAATGTCTTTTGCAAAACAACACGGTCACAGAGTGCAAAAGTCGAGATGCTTTTTCAGCAAACACAGCGAACTGTTAGAGGACAGAAAAAGCATTAAGTATTCACATTTGTAAATTAGCAGAATTGTGGCAGAATGAGCCAGCAATGAGGAGAACAGATTTGTTTTCATTTCAGTCTTTTGACATGCTGTTGAGGAAATAAAAAAAAAACAAAAAAAAAAAACACACTTGGTGTCTCCCAGTGGAATTTTCTGTTTGTGTTTGAAATCAGAATCTCTTTGTGCTGCTCGTCATGTGATATGTTTTTCTGTGTGTTTGTGCGAACCGCTCTCCAACTGCGACTTGCTCTCACGTGCATCCAGAGTGAGTGCGAGTGCATGTACACAAAGCGTGCTCTCCAATAATTATAAATCAAGCTAAATTGTCCGTCTCCCATTTAAATAGATCACTGATACAAGGGTCGATGTAAGGGATTGCATGACACACACACAAAAAAAATAAGATGGAAAGTGCCCACTTGAGCACTGAATGATGAATATATTTGCATATTTTGAACGATCAAATGCCGCAGCTTCAAAAGTTAAAGATTATACAAGTGCTATTTCAGAAAAAAAAACATATTTAATTCACATTGAGCTGCAAGATGGAGGAAGATAAAGAGAGACAATGAAAGAGAGAGTCCTTAATTAGTGGCGGCTCTCCAGAGGAGCTTTCGAACCAGTTTAGTTGTTGGCTGGGTTTTAGTCATTTTGATGTGTATTGTCTAAATCTCCATCTGAGCTGTGTTTTCACTTCCTTGTCCCCACGAGGTGACACAAATGTATTCCTATTGCACGCTGGGCTATTGATTGTTCTTAGGTGGGGGAATTAAGCCGCGCTGAGCACAAATCATCTTTGAAGAAGGCGTTTATTCCCACTCTCACCTTCAGTGCAACACCCTGGATGCCTTTTATCGTGTGGTAATTTAAGCGGGTGGATGCACTGGCATGCTCTGTCAACCTAAAGCCCCCCCGCGTCTTCAGTCCTTGCCCTCTCGAAAACACACACCAGCCTACAAAAACATACACACTCGCGACCACGCATGCATGCCCAGACACTCAGGCATTCACAGATTAATGTCAAGGACTTTCCCATTTAGAATCCTTAAACATTATACATGCAGATTAAAAGCACATTCCTCCGTGCACCTCCTCTGCTGTGGGATACTCTGCAGGCTTGTCCCTTTTATTTCCTCCCCTCTTCAAAGTGGCACCAAATGTAATCCTCCTTAATGGATGTGTAATATTTACACTTATACCATAATCGCTTAAACATTCATTTGCGGGGGCCATATTTGGTTGTTCGTGGCCCTGACAGCCTATTCATCAAAAACTAAATGTGCAGAACCTCGCGCCCCCTGCTGCAATCAATCAATATGCTCCTCTCCCAGCTACCATCAGTGGAGATACGTCTCAGGCCAAAATTAATCACTGTGAAGTTTGCATAATGTCCCTCCGCTCGCCCCTCCACCCCACCCCCCCCGACCATTACCCCACGTTTGAGAACCTTTACCTTTGAAGACCATTTTGATGACTGAAGGGATTAATCAGAATCTCCCATTCTCCAGGCTGATGAAACTGTAAGTCTTTATGCAGTGATAATATGATGTATGAAAAGGGGATATTTGATGATTGGATCTCTAGCTTAACTGATTGTCTGAAATTCCACATTTCTTCTTTTGAGAAACTTGCCGTGCATCATAAGATCCCCCGAAGTGATGCCGCCTTGAACCAGGAAAACCTGTCTGTCTGTCTGAGACTGAAGGGTTTCATCACAAAATCTGAAGTGTTCATCTTGTGTAACTGAGATATAAAAGGAGCATCCAACTCTGATGACCATGAATTTCTCCTCTTCCTGTTATCTGTTCAAATGTAATAAAATCGGCTGAAAAGGAAGATTAACATTGAAAATATGCAGCTGGTAACAGTGCAGTGTCTGTAAATATGCAAGTACACTAATAATTCTTTCTGTTTGCTTGTTTTGCATACAGTTGATGGCATGACCAGCTGTGAAAAGGAAAAAAAATTAAAACTAGACATACTCCACTGCATTGTTGGGCTAATTTCATCCTCCAAACTAAAATATTTTGCTTTCAGAAACTTTCTTTTCCCCATAAATCTATAACAGAGAAACATCTAAATGCAAGGCCTAAAAAATGACAAATAATATAACCTCGTACTGTCTGATACTCACCACATGAGTATTCTTTACTTCAATCGACATAATATAATAACACAAATGAAATAAAATAAACAGAATAGCTTATTTAAAGGAAACAAGTGCAAAATCTGCCACAGTCTGATTCAACAGCTCTTGTCTGTTTGACCACAACAGATGTGACTGTTTTAAAGACAAACGCAGCAGACAGCGGTCAGCAGTGCAAATCAAGACATATGTTCTGATACATGTGTTTGGAAAAATAAGCTGCTATGAGTCTGTAAGGTCAATAGGTTTAATTATATCAGACTACTGGTTAACTATAAAAATAAACACATAGATTATATCAGAAACCTTCAGGTCTGGAAAAAGCTTGTTCTTCAGTGAAAGGGACTGAAATCAGACTTATAGTTGAAACTAACTGCATATGTATTAATAGTAACACTTAACATCTCCATAAAAAGCAATGATTTATAACACACTGCGCTGTTGATGTGCTCTTGTCATAACTAGAACTCCTCTCGTAGGCGCCTTTATTAAGAAGCTGGAGTTTAAACAAATAATAAATGATGACAATATGAAACGTGTAAATGTTTACTCATCCTCAACATAATTAAACACTTAAAATATCCTGCAGAGAATTGCAGAAAACTATAATTTAATAAAGAATTCTAATTGATTTATTAATTGTTGGTATCTTCAGTGAATAATGGGCGGAATAAGCATTAGGTTTTACCATGTATTTTATTTATCTATGACATTTTTCTTTCAAGATATATTTCAGCTCTTATTCCAACATAATTTATAAGATAACTTTATCTGAAATGTGTCACCTATTAATCTGCCAGTTTTCTTATCACTAGAAACAGTAACACTAAATACGACACATTCTAAGAGTAGATATATAATTGGAGACTTTTAAAACAAAGACACAGCTTTATAAAAGGCTGTTCTTAAAACAAACAACTTGCATTTTTCATTTTTTCCGATCAGGGACATAAAAGTGTGTGTCTACTTCAAATGACACTTTATGAAAATAACATGAACATAGTGTCAGTAAACAGAATTCTGTCTTGTTGTTACACATCTACATCATGTTCTTTTCATGTTGCCATGTAATGTGAACAAAAAAAAACTGTATGAAAGTAAAGAAAAAAATAAAGGAAAAAGATCATAACCACTGCACTGCTGTAAATGAATCATGGGGGTTTTCTCTACATTTTGCAACATGGATGAAATATATAAAATAGGAATTTGGGAGACACACTGTGTCATAAAATATTGGTCTCAAAAATGACAATTTAGAAGCACTGCATCAGAGTAATTTGTAATTATCAGATGTAACAGCAGAAATAAGAGACTTAAGATGAATCCAAAATGTGTTTGAGACAGAAAGATGTCACTAATGTTCCTCATTATTGCACATTTGAGCTGCAAAGTGGCTAATGTTTCACACCTGAAAAAAAAGCTCTGAATGAAAAAAATCATTAGGTGTTGGTGCTGAATTAAAATAAGCTTTTCACAGTTTTTACATTTCAGTTTCTTTTTGAAAAATGCATTTTATTTTTTACTGTAATTAAAGGCTGCTGTGTGAACATCCAGCCGTGTTACGTCTCCAGACGCAAATGTGAGAATCAATGTATGCTGTGTTTAGATACTCACATAGGTTCAGAAGCACAAAGTCGTATGAATCTAAAATCGGTCTCGCACATCTGTTTCAGTTAGCGCCAGAGGAGCAATTTACGATCATGGTTGTTCTCACAAGTCCTAAGTGGCCAATTCTACATCCCAGAGCTCCATAATGTCGATTTCACATTTGGTGGTGAAAGAGTGATTCTGGGAAAAGGTCGAAACTAAATCAGACATCAAGCATTGGATGACAAGGCTTGACTGTGAGTCTGATAAACGATGCAAACATCCACATGAAAAACAGGAATAGGGTGATATATATTTATATATTGGAGGCTTTTCTGTCATTATAATAACAATTTCTGGTTGTTTAAGTCGATCTGAAAGACTTCTGTAAAATATGAGAGCTCCCACTTACACTGCCTGCTATCAAGGATTTGCAGAATTCACGTAGGTTAGTGTGAAAATGCACATACAATGTGTTTGTGATTCATTATTTAATATTTGCAAAATGAATGCTCTAATAAAATCCACAGCTTTAAACTATGAGCATGTGAATTTAAATAATGAGAACGGCGGAATATTTGAGAGAAACTGAGTTAATCTGTTAAGAACCTGTGTGAGTGCAAATGATCACCTTTGGGTATTAAAATATTGATGCTCTTAAATCCACCTTTTGTCAGTGTTATATTGGATACAGATAATATTTGATTGCTCTGTTACAAATGAATGGTTAAGGCCATTCAGTTTTTTTTTTGTGGTTTGGTCTTTGTGCTGTAAATCAACCATGAAATATTTGACAATTGCACCTGATCTGAGGACAAATATCATAAACCAGATTAGAGAGCCTGACACAGACTCATATTTCAACACATATTATTATCTTCGATCAAAATTATTCGTGAACGGTTCGCTGATGTGCTCATAGCAACAGCTGCTCCGTCCTCCACATCCCTACTCATCCCATTCCACCGAGTGATTCATTTGGCTGTTTACTAACATCTACTGCCGTGTTAGACCTGTTATTCCACACCTGCCCACCAGATGTCGCCAGTCTGTCACCTGACATCATCTGTCTGCACACCTGCTTCTCATTTCCCAAAAGTCTGAATAAATATTAATCAAGTTGACAGAACTAAGATGCATTCAAATGGATCTGCAAAAATGAATGTTCATCTGTTTATAACCATTGCAGCTGATTTAAACTGCTGCACATGATCACATGACTTTTCTCCATTAATTGCTACCATGCTAAGCTTAAATTACACAATGTCTTAAAAATACATCAGTTTGGGTGCTGAGATCTTGAGGTGGCAGCCATCTTTGGACCAAAAGCTTGATTGCTGTAATACTCCTGCCAACAACACTTCTTTTATTTCTTACTATGAATGTTCCTGGAGGGGTAGTAAGGGGTTGATTGTGTGAAACCTAAGATATCACAACAACATGAACAGGAAAATACTTGCCAGATTTGATTACCTCTCTGTCAGTTACAGTCTATCTATCACAGGCTAACTTCAACTGATCAGATCAACGAGCCGTAAGACTTGTAGGAGATCGAAACTCTCATGGAGACCAGAGGGAGGAGAAAAAATGAAAACACCTCTTCCATGGAAAAGCTGTCTCACTGGCGTTGTTGCTTTTGAACAGTGTCGCTGCCAAACACGCCGAAACCACAAACAACTGCAGTTCTGCCTCTCACAATTCAGAGCCTGGCAGGATGGGCTCTTACATTGCATAACCTTGTGTGATCTCATATAATCTTGTCATCTCACAGATCCAACTCCCTGGCAAGCAATCCAAGATGTGCTTTTTTTTTTTTTTCATTCCTTAAATCAAAGTCTGTTGGAGTTCAACTTTGGAGAAACTTGACACACAAATAACCAAATAAGCTGCCTTGAAAGCGCCGACCTTCGGGGCAACAGAGAGCTGCAGAGTCCAAAGTGGAGAACACACTCCTAGCTTATTAGCTCGTGTTGCAGCACAACCTCCACTCTTGGAGTAGAATCACACCAGAGCTCTGGCTTACAGATAATTATCAGACAAGATGGTGTTTGATAATACTGTACAAATAAATCTTTCGAATAAACTGTGACTTTATCGTCCTAAAGTGTTTGCTAGCTGATAAGCTTGTTTTATTTTCTCTCCCCTGTAACTTTTTATTGAGCAAAAAATGGTTTGCAGTGGCAAACGAAATCCCGAGATGAAGCAAACAGAGCATTAAGATGAATACAGAGAGAAGCTCCAGGAGCAATTGTGAGTGATCCGCAGCAGGTTATCCCAGCTTGGCCGACGAGGGAGCTACCTGTTAGCTCACCTGTGACAACAGTTCTTGTTGCACAGGTGTGCTGTATTTATCACACATAGAGGCTTTCAAAGCAAACAAAAACAACTGGCAGTCCATGGATCAGCTATTTCCAGTGCAGGAAATCCTTCGCTGGTGACGGCGTGCTGACATAACATTTCACTTTACAGTTCAATCAGGGTAGAATAGACAAGTAAACAAGCAATGCAATGAAA
>JAQNCA010000010.1:5713478-5726712 GCA_029783725.1 Acanthurus tractus
AGGTTGAGAATCTGATACAGCAGCAATTATAATTAAATATGGTTTCATCTTCAGCGTGCATTTATCTTTGTCATCATAACACTTTAAACTCCTTAGCAACCATGAGTGGAGATTACTGACACTCTGTCCTCCCGTCACCTTCTTTAATTGCCTCTTACTGTTCTCCGACACTGCAGAGATAACTCCGCAGCATTATTAAATTAAACAGACCTGCGTACCCCAATAAAACAAAGAGGAAATTCAAATCCGTTCTGTGTTTGCCTGCGTGCTGCTGAATGTGTGATTACGTGCTTCAGGATGAGCATTTTCTTGCAGAAAAAAAAACAAAGTTAAGCGGTTTATTTTTTTATTTATTTTGCATCTTAAAGTCCTTTAAAGTGCAGTTCAAAAGGTGCTGCTCAAAACGTGTGGCCCCTGTGGTTCTGGGGGCCCCTCTGAGTCTGTGATGTTCACTACACACAGAAATGTTTTTTGGATGATGAAAAATTGACAGTGTTGCTATTTCTAGATCTTTTGCCACTTGTGATGCGAGGAAATGTAAATTTGAGCAGAGAATTTAATTCTTGAAGGACCATCATGAGTCTCTTTATATCAACTCTAATTTATTCTTTCTCATTTGCATTATATGTATGTATATATAGATCTTGTTGAGCTCCTCAGCATTACACCTATTGACTATTTGAATGCAACGTGCTCTTTTCACTTCTCACATAACGAAGGGCACGCTGAATATGAAATGTCTGTTAGAGATTTTTTGCCATGGTCACTGGCTAATCATCAGAAAGCAAACGTTAACTGAAAAAGTCTGTGTAGTGCAAATGTATTTTTGCAAATGCATGTTTGGTGCCATCTGGTGACTTCAAGCATTGCAGTCTGAGGATTTAAATCAAGTTCCAGGCGCCTGATGTATGGAAAAGAGCAGCTGCCGTTATGTAAGTTGAGCCGGTTGTTGGAATAATGAAGACATCTCAAAACGCACCAAGTTTGCAAAACACACCTAATTGGACAGACCCTCATGTTGCAAAATACATTATTTTTTGCACAGTGTTCCTACGTGGAAGAAGGGAGTGTCTTCCTGCTCCTGCTCTCTCCACTCTATCAACATCCAGTGGGAGCAGAGCCTGCGGTAAAAGGATCTGTGAAATAGGAGTCAGACAGTGTGTTGAAATTTGTGACTGATATAGGGAGGTTCCCACAGGAATCTTCCAACGGCCATCACCTACAACAGCAACAAGCAATCAGTTAAGCAATGCCAGGGAGATTTTTATCATGTTTCTAAGCACGTCAGAACATGAAAAGCTCCATAAGGATCTTTATGAAATACACGTAATGAACTGAGCCGCAAAAGGGTCCCATTAGAGCATAAGAGGTGAGTTTATTAATATGTGATGAAATAAAATCAATTAAACTAATGGAATTACTGCAAAAACAGCGAGTGAAATAAAATTTAAACCACGTAGAACATCATGTGACAAGATTTCACCACAAGTTACACTTAAGTGAATTAAAATAATTTACTGGAATCCCCTTAAGTCCATAGTACTTTAAAATACACAAGTAATATCAACACCAACCATGTCTAATATGCAGGAAAACACCACGAGATGTTGTCTAATTGATGCATAACGATTTGCTTAGTTATTATTTGCACTACTTATGGTATTGTTGCTTTTTTTCTCATACGGGAATGTGCACACTCTTTCCACAGTGGACACGCCCGTGCTTGTGTTGGAACGAGAGCTGTTGAGGTGTAATCACACAAGGAAGACTTTCTCCACCTCTCTGCAGGATCTGAGAAAAAGGAACCTGACGCTGCCGCCTAGCACAACTCGCCTGTTTAACTCCAAAAGGTGAATATAAATACATCTATTTTTAACAATTATTATAAAACAGCTTGGATGTGCGAAAAAATGTCGATGCTGATAGGTTTTCTTAAATAAGCGCTCATACATTTAAGCTGCATTCATGTTTTATGTGCACATAGTGCAGCGCATTTACTAATACAGTCTGTTGAAGAATAAAATTAGCTTGATTTCATTTAAGACAGTTTATGCTGCTTTCAATATATAAAAGATTATTATTTTCCTCTAGTTCAATATGACATCTGACCTTAAATCTGTCTGTTATTCAAGTGAAAAGTGTTTATTCGCTGCACACGAACCTGCTAACTGTTGACCTGTTAGTGGATATGAAACCTACAGCTTTAAGCCTTTAGTCTTGTTTCTCTTGCAGCCAAAATGCCAGAAACAGCAGAAGCTGTGTCAGCCACACTCACCACCAACAGAAACTGCACCGTAGAAATAGTCAATGTCAGCAACAGCTACTGCCTCACCAACCCCAAGTAAGTTACCATGAGAGCGATGACATAATCAACGCAAAAAAAGCACAAATGAATGAATGGTCTCATTTGATACAAAGATAATGTGATGCAAACAGCTATTTTATAGAAAAAAATTCTATAAAAGTTTTTTTTTTTACTTTTTGGATAAAAATGCATAAAACTTTGTGCAGGTTATGAAGCTCTGTTAGTTGAGCTGTATCAGCACTGTTTCCTGCACATTATAATGGCCTGTGTGAGTCCTAATGTTTGATTGGTTCCAGGGAGATGTATTTATTTTCAAAAGGTTTAATGTATTGCTTTAAAGTGCTTTGAGACGTGAATGCCTGATTACAGCTTCAAATCAGCATCTTGATACCATTAACATGAAATCCCTTCCAAAAAAAAAAAAGAGCATCAAGCATGAAAATTCCATCTTAATCCGACATGTTACTGCACCTAATTATAAACAATACTCTATAGAGGAAGTATCAGTGTTTCATCTATTAAATGTGAATTAATAATTAGATTTGTTTCCAGGCGAAGCAGTCTGTTTTTAATTCATTTGCTCCAAAGAAAAAAAAATTGAATAAGACAAAACAATGAAATCAATACAAATGTTTGATGTGCACGGAAAATTCTACCAGGCTTCCACATTCATCTAACTGTGGCAGGAAAGACCATATCTTGGATGGGTGGTTTTCATGTGTGACATCATTTTGCTGAGAGCATCCACCTATCCATCACGCAGTGACACACACTGCCTCATTGCACATCGTATGCAGGTGCACTCTCCGTTGCTTAGAAGTCCACAGCAGTACTTGTACAGTCACACTCCATCCATCAGCATAAGGTATTTCAGGTACCCTAGAAATCCCACCACTCATAAAAGTGCAACTGACAATCTCCGCAAAACTTACAGAACTTGTTGTTTTTCATCAAAAGTCTGGTAAGTGTGACATAAACGATGTGGACTGATTGGTGGTGACGGTGAGGATTTGTCACCCTTCTCTCCTGTGCAGGGTGTACATGTCGAGCGGCTTCTCTCAGCACCCGCCACAGCCCACGGTTCGTCCCACCAAGGCCGAGGTGTGCTCCTTCACCAAGGATGACAACACCGCCACGGGCGCCGTCGGCCTGCTGACCTACGACCTGTTTCACATGTCGAGTCGGGTTTGTTCCGAGCGCATGGCCATCATGTTTTCCGTGCCCTATGACTTCAACCTGTACAAGAACCGCCTGGCCGTGGGTGTGGTGGAGCAATCCCGCGCCTGCGACGAGCTCCTCTACAAACAGTTGTATGATGGGAAGGAGCTCAGTAAATTTGTCCGCTCTGAGACGCTTGGCTGCGGGCTGCATTATAAAGCCACATATGTTGATTTGAGAGCTACAATGTCGAGTATCGGCAAAGCCATTGTTAAAGTGGAGCTTTTTGATAAAATGGGTCGTTAGAATGGAAGAGTCTGTTCTTCCTCTTTGTGTTTTGTTTGCTTTTGTACTCGGCAGAACAAATAAACCTCATTTGATCTGACTGCTGTTGCATGTTGTCATCAGAGAAACATCCAGAGGAGAGGAAGACTGATCTCGCTGTCATCTGTGTTTTGTGTCTGCTGAAAGATATCAATATCTGACAGCCAGCTCATTGATTCTCCATTAGCTTATTTCTTGAGCTTATGTGTATTCTACACTCCCTTTTTTTCTTTTGATTACCGTAATAAAACATTTAGACCCAATGCTCTCTGCTTTGTGTGTGTGATATCTTTTCACTCAGTACGCCTTCATTATTACTGATGAACGGTAATCATTTTTTAATCTCTGAGTTGGATCCATCTAATTCTAATGAGCAGCAACAGATGGAATATCTGCATAGATGTTTTTTTAATCGGCATGATAACAATGTTGCTCTTCGCTGGCTGTGAGACTCTCCATCTCGCTCTGAAGTGTGAGGTTTTGTTTTTTTTTGCATGTGTTATTCAAAATGCAAAAGGTTTAACAAAAGGCAACCAAATAGTAAAGTAGCTCCAGAGACATCTGCACAACGCTACAGGAATGTGATTTCCAAACCTAATAAGTCAGTCGCTCAGACATTCACCTACCCACAGTCCTTTAGGAGTTTGCTGAGTGAATGATCCCCCTGTTTACCTTACAGCTCGGGATCCAACGGGAAACTGCCACAGGCTGTACCCCTCTGCCACCACATTTAGGTGTGGCAGCTTCAGCCCACAGGGGGAAAAATACAGGAATACTAGTCCTCATGTTGTTTTTTCTGCCGGTGATAACTGTATTTCGAAAGAGGGTGTGCACTGCCCGACTGGGGTTGTGTTATAAGTGGGAGGGTTTCCTGCATCCTTGTCATTAAAGAGAGAGAGAAAAACACTACCGGCACCTCCCTTTCAGGTAGCTTTTTCCAGATTGAGACTCAGCAGCACCGACAGAGTTTCTCAGCAGGTAAGTCACATGGAAGAATTAAAGAAATAGACTTAAAGTAATGACATAATAGAATAATTTCATAAGAGGCAGTACAGTGGATGGCTCATTAACTCATGACTCTAAAAGAAAAAGGCAATTTGTAGCTGCGTAAAGAAGCCTGAAGGGGCATTTGTTTGATTTGTATCTTATTTCTATTGATAAAAAGGGTGACCATTTTCTCTAGTGTTCTTCATTATTGCATGCTACTTAGTGCTGTAATTGAAGGGGTGCACTCTCTAATGAGGCAAAGAGAGTCTGCAGTTGTTCTCTGATTGCTCACAGCAGTTTTGAAATCTCATTAGCCTCCGAAAATCCATCATTCATACTTCCAGTCTGTGTGAACTTCTGCAGGTCAATGTGATGTCAATAGATGGAGTCAGCAGAGCAGAGGTCAGGAGGATACTTTGAGCTGTAATATCTTTCATGAGTCCCAGTGTGTTTGAGGACGGGAGGGAAGTGCTAACAGCTGTTATGTTGTTCAGTTCAGCTGGATAACGTCTGAATCACTTTGGTTTAAAAAAAAAAGCAGATCTCAGAGCAGTTCCAACATGACGGAGTCAGCTGAAGCCGTTGCAGCCGACGTGGACAGAAAGAGAAGTGTTGTCATCGAAATTTCAAATCTCACCAACAACTACTGCCTCATGAATCCCAAGTGAGCCCTCACACCTGTAGATATTCACTTGTAGACCCAGGAAATATGTATGATATGTGTTTTTATTCATGTGTTTGTTAGGGTGTACATTCTAAACGGAGAGGTGTACAACCCACCTCAACCCACAGTGCGCCCTCTAAAGACAGAAGTCTGCACCTTCACCAAGTCCAGCGCCGAAGCAACCGGCAGCGTCGGTGTGCTGACCTACGACCTCTATGAGAGGTCCCGGAACGACTACATCGAGTTCCTGGCCATCATGTTCTCAGTTCCCTGGGACTACATCCTGTACAAGAACTGGTTTGCAGTGGGCATCTACAAAAAGGGCCGTGACTGTGATGAGGAATTGTACAAAGAAATGTATTATGAGAAGAAGCAGAAAGAGCATGGTTTTGTCAGGGAAGAAGCCACTGGATCAGGAATCAATCATGTGGGTGATTACCTTGATATCAAGGCCACCATGAATCCACTGGGCAAATCCATCATGAAGGTGGAGGTGTGGGATAAGCTTTTCACTCCCATGGATCAGCTGCCATGCTAGAAAACCCCACCCAGCGTTGAGAGTCAAGAGTCAAGAGTCCCTGCAGCAACATCCATCCCTCCGTTTTCAGGCTTTTACCTGGCAGACTACTTCTTCTACAGTCAAAAATGCATGATTGAACAGATGTATTGTTGCTGACATGTTTCTGTTTACCCGGGTATTACCCTTCAGTAAATCTGCTTAAGATCACAGTTTAGTTTGTTTATAAATCCAGGCGGCAATAACCTCCCTTCAAAGCTGAAGCCTCTGTCTGTTTCAATAGCATCTGTTTTTTTTAAAATGGCATCTTTAGAAATGAAAATCAAAGGATGACTCACCGGAGGACGAGGGCACGTGGCTTAGTAGAACACACCGAGAGCTTGTCTGTGTTTACCTTGACACTGTAGTCTGAGGAATAAAATAAACCTTTTGGCTGAAGCTATTTGTGTAAGTCTGTTGATTGTGATAAGAAAGGCGCAAAAAAGTGCTTAAAAAGACATGAGACTGAAATTTTTGAAAACAATTTTTTTTTTTTTTTTGTGCATGCATACCATCTGTAGCATGCTTTGGATGTTTGCAGAGGGATCGCTTTATATATAGATTTGCACAGAATCACATGGTGCAGAGTTCTTTTCATTGCATGAGAGTCACGAGGACACACCCTGACTCAAGTAGCCAAGCGTTACGGCACATCAATCATTGCTAATATTTGACAGTGAACCAATGTGGCGTGAACACTGAACACTCTAACCACAGTTTAAAGCTTGTTTAAGATGCATTTAAATAGTTTTTTTTAAACAGAAAGTTAATAATATGTGTGCGGTTTTTATGAAACAAAACTTAAAAAGAATCATTAACAGAGCAGTAAGAAAAGAAACTGTTGATACCATAAATTAGTTTTGCGACAAACAGGGTTTACATAATGTCTCCATGAACAATGAAGTGAAAGAACGTAGTCAATTCTTGGCTTAATAAAAAAAACTCTGTGTTGTTAAAATCCTTTTTTAAGAGACTCAGTAGAACCATATTTGATTTTTGTGATAAAGTAGATTTTAAATGCCCGCTTTGCCATCCTGGGAGAGCCAGTGGGAACACTAAAACGTCTTCAGTTATGCTGTTATTATTCAAAACACATTCACGGGTTTATTTTTATGAACCAGTGAGCTCAAGGAGAAAATGAACAGGACCATTTGCTTTTTTTTTGTGTGTGATTATGATCTTGGCAGGGACTGTGAGTGGAGGTGAATGAGACAGGGATGGATTTAGGTGAAGACCCCATTATTATGGCCGCTTAGCAACTCATTACACTGGCTAAAAGCTTTTTAATTCTAATTGGGGAAACGACAATCATCATGCGCTATCTTGTGCTAAAACAATTTGCTTTGCAGAAATGGCACGGTCCATTTTGCACAGCGACAATCATTAACCTTAGGAAAACATGGAGTCTAAAGGCAGGAAGAACGATATCATACCCTTAATTTACATCACAGGCAAACGTATCAGGCGCCTGCGACTCTATGCACAATCACAACATTGCTCTCTTGATTCTGTTTTCCCGTTAGATTCATGATGCGTTCGCTGCATTAACTGTCCCAGCCACAAAGGCATCCAGATCAAAGGTTTTCACACACCGTTACTGTTGCATTTGCATAAATGCCATACATAATATCAAGGCATAAACGAGGCCCGTTTAGGCTCAATCCCTGAAGCATTGTGAAGTACTGTGCTGGAGAAATGACACGGGATGCCTTTTAACAGATGGGGACACGAAACGGAAACTTTTGTTTGTCGTGGCTTTAAAATACGTTCAAGTTCCTACAGTTTTCTTTCATATTTTTCCTTTAAAAGGTGCATATGTTTACTACACCTGCACAAAAGTCCTCTTTCATGTTTTGTATCACATTGTTTACTGTGTGTGTGTGTGTGTGTGTGTGTATGTGTTTGCGAGTCAGTGCTTTTGTGCCTGTGTCTTTGTTACACATACAGTAAATGTGTTTGCCTGCTTTTGTGAGTGTAGCTGCACACACACCTGCATGTGCAGCGACGGCTATTTTATATCAAATGCATTCTTTAATGCATTGTGTGATTTGTATTTAGCAAATCTGAAAAATCCCTTAAGAACAGAGAGGGATTAAACCTCTAAGCAGGACACAAAAGACATTTATTTTCCTATGTAGATAAACTTAAGAAGCTCAGCATTTGTGGATTGAAATTGATGCTATTTACCTCTAAACGGGAGTGAATCTAGCTGTTAGTCATGTTGAAGCTTCTGTCAAAATCCTTCCAGGATGTTACGGGAAAAAGGGAGGTGGATGAGTGCAGGTGCAGCACTGGGAACACATCGGCATGTCTTCTCATGTGATAAAAAATTAGCTGATCACAGCAGCAAGGCTTCACTTATACCCACTGCAAAAAAAGATGAGAGAGGCGAATGAGGAAAAGACTCAAAACCTCACAGCCTTTTGAATTTTTTAAGCATTTTTATTTGGCATTTTCTATATTTTTACAACGGGTGAAGGAATGTTTAAGTCTTGAACTGGTGCTGTGTTATGCCATGAAGAGAGAAGATGCACAGCAGCATGCATCTCCTCTCCCTGTTATCATTGCCAGCTGTTATCAAGAACATACAGAGGCTTAGTCTCTCCAAAGAGTGAGAAAACATTAGAAATGTTGATGCGTTTTACATTTTTACATTCTTAACGAAGCTGGACTGATCGATGCTAAGCTCAGGGTGCAATAACTGAGAGAGTCAGATGATCGAATGTATTTATATAAAGCTTTCAAGTTTGAATTTCAGTCTCTCAAGCTGCATTGTGTCTAAATAGATCAAATAACCTTATCGGTGACCTGAAGTTTGAGTGTGAATTTATGAACTACAACTATATCAGCAGCTTAACACTAAATTCTTCTCTTCTCTAAGTGAATGGAAAAGGCATATTTTTCCAACTAACAAATATGCTCTCAAACACTGCCATCTAGAGGCCACCTCTGATATCAACTGTTCTTACACAATTTACAGCTTAAATGTTCCAAGCACTTCAGACAAGTCCTGAAAAAAAGAGAATATTTCAAAGCTATTTTTGATATTTATATATCCTCTGCACTTTACATGAATACAGAGTGAAAAGCAAACATGTTGTATTCATTTATAGCACTTCTGGGATTGAAACAGACTCATTTTTAGGACACTGTGGTATCAACGTGGCTCATCCTGGGTCTTCATCTGCTATTTCAGGCTCAAAGCAACTCTTGACATCCTGCAGGGCTCTGAACTCCGAAATAGATCAGCTGTGAGTCAGAATGTCCACAAGCGCCTGAAGCTACGTCATCAGGGCTCAAATACAAGTCTCAATTTTAGAAACTTTCACCTCCAGAGAATCAAAAACAAAAAAACGATAAAATTTGAAGCTGAGCTGAGTTGCATCTTTTTGGATGTTTGTTTTGTTTTTTCAAAATTCTTTGGGTCATATTTTGCAGACTGTTCATAATTTGTTGGATGAGATGCAAGAGTCAGAGGTCATGTTACTCCCAGCAGGCTTTGGACATTGTCTCGTCATGTTAGATTGTTAATTTAAAACTTTTCATCATGCAGAATGACACAAACGTCCATCATGTAACAATACAGATGTCCTGAGGGAGGAAACTCACTGTTTGCCTCAGTGTTCTTCCATTGTTAGAAGAAACTGATCTGCCATGTTGCTCTTAATGTTGTAAAGTTGGTGAATCTTGTCGTAAATTTTCTTTTTCTTTCAGTTTGCAATGTCACTTCAAGAAAATATCAGTTTCCAGTGTCACACAGACTTAATTAACAGGTAGAAATAATATTTTTTACACACACCAAACCTGCAATTTCACTGTTTAGCCCAATAATCTAATATTTTTCAAATATTTTTAGCAAAAAAAAGCTGCTAAGCCATTAGTTGGTAAATATAGGAGTTAAACGGCACCAAGAACAAAGAAATAATATGGCAAATATTGGATTAACATTCTTCAAAAGCCTCTTGCAGATATACAGGTCTAGCGTGTAGTATTTGAAGGTGAGGTTGCGGATTGCGATAACCGGCTATCTCTCAACTCACCCTCCCATTTTCGGCAGGCAAAGTTTTACACCAGACCTTTCTATCATCCATGAATTAGTAAAAACTAACCATGATGCTTAAAGAGAGTCTATGAACTCAGGTAAAAGTCTTCATCACTGGTCACATGAACCTCCTTGAGCCACAACAAGACGACAGCACATCCTTACTTACATATCTTTTGTTGCACCTTCTTTGTCGGACATGAGCCAACAGACCCAGATCTGCTCCTGCTTTATTTGTCATTTAGCAACTTTTCCAGACATCTTACAACATGCAGTGTTTGTCAATGTAATTCCCTCCAATTGTTTTTCACATCAGCCAACTCTTCCCTCAAGTTTTCCAGATCCAGGTGTTGTTTTATGAGGGGCAGATCTCCAGGAAACTGAACATTTCCACCTTCACGAGTTTACCGGAGGCCCTGTTCCTCCTCCATCACTGTCTGAGAACTTAGGAATACTTCTGCCTCTTGTCACTCACACTTTCAGCTGGCCGTAAAACGCGGTTGTTCATGCTCTGTACCTCTTTGAGTTTATTCTGACTGATCGAGCAGCAGTTTTGATGTCAACCCTACTTGAACGTACAGTCATCTGCTGCCAGATTTGGTGTCATCCAGCTGAAGGGTCAGCTCTGACACAGCAGTGCCAGCTGCCTGGATCTGGCACAACAAAGTAATTACTCATGTCACACTCAATGACTCGCATCAATGGGTGCAGTCTTTTAATTTTCATCATGTCTGGCAAAAATCCAGTTTACAACGACCAATAAACTTGTCAGGGAGGGGAAAAAAAACACTTGCAAAATGCAAACAGATTTTTATGAATAAGAAAGTAAAATATCAATAAGTCATCAATAACTTGGCTCCAGGAAGTTGATCATCCCTGGCCAGATGTGAGGGTTGAACAGCTGTCACTGATGCTGCCGGATGCTCCTTCATACGAAGCAGTGAAGCCGATGCTGTCAGCAAACTCAATTCACAGCCAAAGTCCCCAGCCTCGCCGCTTTCTGAAGTCTGCCAAAAGAAGCAGCAGTTGATGTACAGATGCCCTTACTCTTTGTCCTTCCAACCACTCTGCCAAATCTCTGGGACATAACAGTCAACAGCTCCCACGGTGAGAAGATCCAGAGGCCCCGACAGAGGACCCGGAGCCAAACACACCACTCCGCAACTGGAGATGCAGCTGCGTCTCATGAGTGTGTGATCACTCCTGCAGAGAAAAGAGGATCTCTGGTGTCATCACGGTCAGTGTCTCAGTTTTAGAAAATTAAATCCATGTATCAGTGGGTGTGTAATGTCAGTTTTGACATACTTAAGCTTAATTAAAGTCACTTTGTTCAGTATTTGAAAATGTCTAATTCCAGCGACTCCAGAGGGACAAAAAACACACTGTGGAAGGCTGAAGCAGTTATGATGTTTCTTATTTTTAACTGACTAATTTTATTGCAGTTAATTTGTTTTTTTTTAGTTTTTAGAACAAACTTTTTGCAAAATAAACCTTAAAAACAGTTTGAGCTCATCTCTAGTTTTACTATTACTTTGATCAACATCATGACACTATTGAGTTTAATTAAACGTAAGAATGACGACTATATAACGTTCAACAGTATTTGCATCTTAAAACAAAAATATATAATTATAAGAACGCATTTGTTTTAATATGTTTTACAGTAATAACCTCCTTCAGTTCTTCTCCACAACTCTTTTATATCACTGAGTTTGACTGTCATGAGGTCCGAAGCTCATAAGTATCCCTCATTCCTTTTTCCATAATTATCCTAATTTGTCAATCAAAGCTACATCTGGAGGACCGCGGGCTCTCCGGTCCATCACTTCCATCCCTGCAGCATCGAGAAACCAACTTAAGTGTCAGCACAGATTATTGAAACTGAAGCCTGTGGGATTGTGTTCAGATTAGTTCATTTATGTATAAGATGAAGCACATCAAAATGTGACGTAATCCTGTTTTGACATCGCTGAGGGGCTGTGGAAGAACTTCTTGGCCTCATATATGCTTTAAAGGACTCTTGTTGAAAGCAAACTTTACTACTGTTGCAAAAGGAGGCCTAGATCTGTCCAGAGTTACCATGTGTTCTTGTAAACTTTTATGGAAACTGTTAATAGTGTGTTGTCATTAGCATGGATTTATGCTTATATTTAAGTTTTATGCTTATTTTAATGATATTCTGTGGAAACTTTAAACAAACCCCTCTTTCATGCGTGCAACTTGCATGAGACCACAATTCAGGTTTTCTTCAGTATCCACTGATAGCTGTCATATCAATTTACTAATAATACAATGCAAATACATTTCAAAATAAGAGCTCTTTCAGAATACTTTTACTGTTTGTAACAAGCAAGCAAAGATCTGAAGCCCTGATGAACACCTACAGCGATTGGTACATGTTTTTTTTAATGATTTAGCCACTAAAATAAAGGTTTTTCAGTATTTCCTTTCTGGTCTGTTACTTTTCCTCACATTCAGAGTGCTTGGATTGTCTTCTTGTTTAGTTTTCTAAGAGTACATGACACATAACACATGTTTGGTCAAACATTGATGTACATTTTCCAGTGTGACGGAACCACAACCCTGTGTTGATAGAAAGTTGAATAAGTTTAGTCATAGTTTGTTCCTACCTTTGTTTACAAGGAGTTCATTCCTCTTTAGCTGCCAAATCTCAGATAAATATACAAATTATAGCATCAGATCAGCTGTGGGTTATTGTGATACACTGGGCTCCAGAAAGTAGGTCATTTTGATTTCGTTGGGCTCATAACAACTCTGCACTGAGTCACGATGCAGGTCGTATCGCATGCAACCACTAGAGGGCAGAGTTTCCTGACTGAAAACCAGCCCATACTGACCTTGGCTGTTTGACTTATGTACTGACCACATTAACATATCGTTTAGTGAAGCAGTTGATGTTGTGCAGGGCTTGAAAATATGATTAAAACAGTTTTCACACTCACGTCTTGCATAATGGAATCAGATGTGCTTCTGGCTTACTGTAACATTAAGGAGTAACACAGGACTGGATGAGATCAGAAGGGGGTGTGGACGAGGATGACCCGACATCTAGAGAGGAAAAAGGTCAACAAACACACTTTCCCACCCAGCCCTACCAGAAACACACACACACACACACACACACACACAGGCCCACCCTGCAGTGTTGTGTGTGCCAGATGAGGGTGTGATACATGA
>JAQNCA010000010.1:5739669-5753042 GCA_029783725.1 Acanthurus tractus
CAATGCAGCGTCCAATGAAAGAGGATGAAAAATTTAATAATTCTTATTAATTCATCGGGTCGGGGTAGAACAGCACTCGGGTCTGGACCTCGAACACAGTCCTCCTCTCGGCGTTTTGATCATTTTGCTAACAAAGAAGATGTCGTGTTTCATCTCCCATTCACGTAAAATTTTAAAAAAAAAAGGAAAACCAAACTGTGACTACAGTAAAAATTGTTTTCATGTGTTATTACGGACTGGCCTTGAGCGTCGGGAAAACTTCTGTGTTGTTGCAAAATGTTTAAAAGAAAATATTGCGTAAGCTTTTTATTTGTGAATCTGTATCGAAGCCTGATGTGTGTACAAAAAAGTGGGTTGTTTGTATAACCACCTCTGTTTCTCTGTTGTCTCCCGAAGCGAGGGACTCGTCCAGCAGCAAGAAGTTCCCCAACGATAAGATATTTACAGCCATCGCCTCAATGTTCCCGTACAAGGGCACCATGGAGGAGCTGAAGGAAAAGTAAGAAAAGTGCAGTGAAATTGAGAATCTATGTGCACAATACTGAAGGGGGGAGCCGTTGCTTAGCGTTCACCATGGAGACCCGAGCTGTCAGGGAGGGGAAGGTAATAATGGCGGCTCTCTCTCAGGCTCCATAACTCAAAGGAGCAGTTGCATCAGCATCTGAAAGAGTGTTTTCACTCAGAAAGAAACATCTGCAGTCAGCTCGCTCCGACTTCAAACAGGGCACGCTAATGCTGAGACAGAGCAGCTCCACACAGGTGATGTATTACCGCTCAAAGTGGCCCCTTTGTCGCCTCCACAGGTACAAGGACCTCCTGGAGCCCCCGAGCCCGGTGAAGCTACCCCCCCTCTGCACCCCCAACCTGGACGGACCTTTTGCTAAGTCCGTGCAGCGGGAGCAGTCGCTACACTCCTTCCACACACTCTTCTGCAGACGTTGCTTCAAATACGACTGCTTCCTCCACCGTAATCACTCGATTTGTGTTTGTTAGTTGAGGTTACTTGATCCCCTGGTGTGATTCTGATGAGTTTAGTTATGATTTTTACTAAGATTCTTTAGCTTTGGTGTGCTGATTTGCATAGTCAAAGCGTGTTTGTTTGTGTTCTTAAAGCTTTCCATGCCACACCCAATGTTTACAAGCGAAAGAGTAAGGAGATCCACATGGAGACTGAACCGTGTGGTGTGGACTGCTTCCTGTTACAGGTATGCAAAGCTCCTAATTATTCAAACTATTCAGGCCTTCTCCAACCTTTCAATACAGGCTGTACATTGTTGTTTACTCTCTGATTTTCGTTCGATCCCCTGTGCTCTCCTGAAGAAAGGGGCTAAAGAGTTCGTGGATCAGAACATGTTGCGCTCACAGAGGTCTCGCAGGCGCCGGAGGCAGCAGCGTCCCACCAGCTCCAGCTGCCCCGGACCGTCTGGGTCGGCTGAGGAGGACAAACAGGGCGACAGCGACCACGAAACCACCTCCTCCTCAGGTGAGAGTCTGATCCCACAGGAAATGTGTTTGGAGCTGCTTTTGAAACGGCCACATGCTTCAGGGACTTGTGGAAAAGGTTCAGTCTGCCTTTGGGTTTCTTATTTTCTAGGTGTTATTTCCATTTTTTTTAATATATTTATATAGAACATTGTTCTGACATTTCCATTTTCTCACCTGCTCTTAAGTAAGTGAGTAAATATAAAGATTTGGCAGTGACTGTGTGCTTTGGATTTCATGCACCATGGACACAGTTCTTTGAATGTGTGTCTGAGTCACCGTGTGACTGAGTGCTTGCATCATTTACCATAACCTCCCTGAAATCCCTCCCCCTCTGTCGGGCCCCACAGAAAAGTGAAATTTGGCTGAAGATGATAGCTTTCAAGTCATATCCTGCTCTCCTCTCTGTATCCCTTCTTCCATCTCCCCTCAATATCAGCCCTCTCTTGCCAAGCAAAATAAACCAGCTATTAGTTTTGCATGCTTCGGCCCCAACATAAACACTTTGTTCCTTCTCCCCCTTCTCCTTCTGTTTTTTTCCTTTTTTCCTCTTTTTTTGTTTCTGTTTACATCTTTGTGTGGAGAACTGCAGGAGGGGGAAAAAGAGCTATCTCCACCGGCTCTTTGTCGTCCTTTTCCTCCCCTGCAGCTCCGGCGGTTGTCGTTCATCCCCCATCCGTGCCTCACTGAGAATCTCTGTTAGTTTTGGAAAGCCTCTCGTGCTCAGCCTGTGACTCAGCAGACTCTCTCGCACGTGTGGGGATAATGTGGAAAAAAACAGATTGTTAAGCAGATTAATAAAGATGCTAAGTGCTGGAGCATGTGGCTACAGCAATGCTGCATTCAGCCTGTTGCCAAGCAACATTCTGCTCTCTGCCTCGAGCTGTGGGTGTACGAGCATCAGTCCTGAATATCCAAAAACCCAAATCAAAGCCAACCCTCCTCTGTGTGCAGATGCAGGAACATGCAGGTACACAAAATGTAAAAATATCCCCCAGAATAGAAATATGGGTGCCGCCAAAGAGTTATATTTGGACGACTTATGAATGTGTGTGTGGATAAGAAGCTTTCAAAAACACTTTGCCAAGAGCAAGTCATAGAGAAGTGTTGCTGAGTGCAGCTGCATGTGAGGAGATTCCAGAATTATGAAACAAACTTTCTGCCAAGAGTAGTGTGTGTATGTGTGTGTGTGTGTGTGTGTGAAACAAAAATGTTTATCTGTGTGTGAAAAACAGAGGGGAATTCACGGTGCCAGACCCCCACCAAGCTGCGTCCAGGAGATGATGACGGGGCACAGCAGGCGTGCTGTGTGGTCCAGTGGAGCGGGGCAGAGGAGTCACTGTTCAGGGTGCTGCACGGCACATACTTCAACAACTTCTGCTCCATCGCTCGCCTCATTGGTACAAAGAACTGCAAGGAGGTGAGATGTTCACACACACACACAAACACACACACACACACATGTTAAAGCAGTTTAAAAGTACCCAGATCTTCTGAGCAGCTTCAGTATTATGGGGCTCATAGAGCAGAAATGTAAGGCTGCTGAACTAGCTAGCACCAGTGTGGATCTCTTGTTGTTTTGTCAACTATTTTCTTGGGCCTCAGTGATTCACATGAAGTGTAGTTACACTGTTTGACCACTAGATACATTTGGCACTAAAGCCTGGTGCATCCTGGGGGCTTGATGTGGTTGGATGGCCCAATCATCTTTTTTCCCCACACATTCTTCATCCTTGTCAAATTGTGGTGCCTACATCACCCACAATGCAACCAGACAGTTCAGTGTGTTATGGTAGCAGTGCTGAAATGTTATACTTGAGTAAAATAAAAATGAGCGCTTTAGAGATCAACTTAAGTAAAATCAAAAATATACTTGGTTAAAATTAATCAGGTACAAGTTACTTTCAACTGTAATAGTAGTCAGTAATTTTTTATCAGTACTTAATCCTTAGTTCTTAACGTAATCCTTCCATTTAGAGCAGCCAAATTGTGATTAAGGTATCTGGCAAATGTAGTAGATTACTGTTTGAAAAAATATACTCAAGTACAAATAGAAGCACAACGTTTTTAAAAGGAACATGAAAATTAATCATTCCTTTTTTTACCCATGTACCCACCCCTGTGTGTGTTAGTCATTTTAAATACTAGCTACAAGCTGCTAGCCGCTAGCCTTGAGCATAAATCAGGAGTTGGCTATGTAGGTATTGTAACTTCCCTTTTCTTCAATGCACCCTCCCAGATTTTTTTCATGTTTGAACTTGAAGTTTTTAGCCTCACATGATGTTTCCTCTGCAGCCACAAAAGGCTTTATGCAGCTGGGTTTTTTTTTTTTTTCACATACGCAGTCATATTCCACGAGACCTGTAAACAGATTTAAATGTGTAAAATCAGTCGAGTTCCCCTTCAAAAAAGAAAAAAAAAAACAGATGGTGGAATGAGAAACAAGACGGAAATGGATGTAACAATTCTCAACACGTCAGTAGAGCGGAAAAGAAAGGAAAGAGACATAAAACAAGAGAAGGGTGACAAACTAGGGGGAAAAAAAGAAGCGTGACAGTTTATGAGAAATGAGGTTCTTATTTTAGAGAGACGGCACTAACAGTAAATGACAACGATTATGCGTTGCTCACCACCTAATCTGTTGTTTTCTAGCTTGATTTGTTATGAAATGCGCTTATATGTTGCATATTAAACTCTGACTCATACTTTCTGAAACTGCTGCCGTAGACGGCGTACTTTCAGATTTTTTTTGTTGCGTTTGCGTCAGTGAAAGCATAATAACACGTGCATCCTGTGCCTGTGGTTTTATGGTGTGGATAGTTGGGCCGACTACAGAGAGAATGGCATGTGGCACCATAAACGGGGCTGCTAACCAGATGTGACGTCTCCGATATTCACTCATGATGCATTCGTTCAGCCTTGGACATTCCCAGACTTTTTTTTTTATTAATTTAGTGCGATATGGGCACTAATCTAAGTAGGATTGTAGAGAAATATTACAACTACTAAATCAGATTTCATGACTTTTTTACGATTCGGTGAAAAAATATGGGCGGTAAAGGACGGGTAAAACAAATCTTCATGTGATATCTGAGACACATTTAAAGCAGCCCTGCCTCTGTTTGTTGCGCCTCCTGTCCCGTGGCCAGACCGGTCCACAGCTTGTATTGGACCGTCTGTGACAGCCCTGCTGGCATCCCGCAAGCCCCGCCCACTGCTTAACTGAGTGGAAATGCTGAAACCAGCTGCATCATTATGTATGTCTGTGTCCTAGGGAAGAGGCCAAATCTGGGTTTTGGCAGCCGCAGGCAGTGTGTTTGGCCTCTGCAGTGGAGTTCTGATAGCAGAGGATGGAAGGGGCAGGATGTTCTGTGGTGTATTTGTGGCGATGTGCTTTTCAGCTGGAGCTGCAACACATTACACAACATTACAACAAAGGGAACATAATTTCTTCACATCAGTGTATGTTTGTTCTAAACAAATGTGGTGTTTTTTGGGGTTTTTTTTTTTTTTTTTGTTGTCGCTGAGCTCATGTTCATGTCTCACAGGTGTACGAGTTTGCAGTGAAGGAGGTCCTGATCCATCGTGTTCCTTTGGTCGATGGAGGCATCTCGCCCCAGAAGAAGAAAAGGAAACACAGGCATGATGTCACTGGTTATTTTTTCTCTCTCCCGTTTCCTTTGCTATGTGATGGAAACATGATCAGAACTTGATCTCCTTTAATGAAATCACACAGAGATAAAATGCTCTGCTCAGCTGCATCGGTGTTCAAACTACATTTGGTCTTCCTGTTAGATTTCCACTGCTGTTACATAATAAGAAATAGCATATTAACTGAATACGTGCGAAACAAGCGAGAGACTGAACCCTGTTGTTGTGTTTGTTCAATCTGGCAGGTTATGGGCAAAGATTCAGCTAAAAAAAGGTACGATCACCTCGAAATAAAAAACACCACAGCGTGACTGTCGCCGCACTGTGCCCTCTGAAATACAACACAGCGCAACCGTTCCGTTCTGAGGGTTTTGTCCTTCGTTGTTCCAGATAACTCGTCCAATCAGGTGTACAACTACCAGCCATGTGATCACCCCGACCATCCATGCGACAGCTCCTGCCCGTGTGTGATGACCCAGAATTTCTGCGAGAAGTTTTGCCAGTGCGAGCTCGAATGTGAGTGTCACCTTTCTTGTTCACCTGGGAGATCTTGCTCCCGTCGTCCCTGAATGCGTCTTTTCTTTCTTTCTTTTTTTCTTAAATAAACAAAAACACATGAGCAGCTCGCCCTGACTTGTGATGCTTTAAGAAAACTGTTAGTCATAACCACATTTTCCACTGAAAGCCCTCAGTAGCTTCAAAGCCAGTCCACAACAGAGCAGGGCAGCAGAATGTAAAGCGATTCTGCAGCATTCTGGCGGCGGTCAGAGGAGAGACTGTCCTCTGGCAGAGATAGGTGGGTGTCTGTTTAATACAAGGCTGCGTCTACAGCGAGACATTTGCTGCAGCAGCAATGACCCAAGAGCTGTGTTTTTTCCAAAATGGCCACACGGTGGAGGAATGCATCTAGAATTTTTCCCTCTGGAGAGTTTACAACAGAGAGAAAGGATAAGACGGGTGGGACACATTGGGCCTTAGTCAAGCCAGACAGTGTGATTTTTGCCTCATTTGTTCATCAGTCATAATCCGGTCACCTTTCTTTACCACCATCCTCCTCCTCCTCCTCCTCCTCTTACTCACCGGACTGTTACCTCGCCTTTTCCCGTAGCAGAGGAGAGCCGGGGCCAAACAGGAAGCAGCCCCTGGTTGCACATGTGTGCGCTCTAAAAGACTTGGAGAGGAATAAAAGGGATGTGACAGGCTCCGTGCCTGATATACAACATCATGTCCAACATCAGTATGAGTCAGACGGCTACAGCTAAACAATGCTTGATTATTCAGACACAGAAAAACCCCACACAGGCTTGGAATGAGAGGGTAAAAAAGCACAGCGGAGAGGACAAATGATGCCTGCAGCTTTTCTTACGGACAGTTTTCCCCAAGCACAGTCTGCTGGAAAGGCTCATTCTTGCCTGATCCTTCCGTTCATCTGCCTGGAGGGTGTTATGTTACACCCTGCAAAATTGTATTTCAACATATCTGCCAGCAGAGGTCCCTGATAGATGAGCTCCCCCGGCATTACTCATTGAGCCTCTGTGCTGCAACTGCATTTCGAGAGTGAATTATTTATCATAACGATATTGTGTTCTGCCAAGTCAGATATTGCATTATCTTTTCTCTCCATTGCTGAATGAAATTTTTGCCGCTAAACGTTCTCAGCTCATCCTCCCCTTTTCAGAGCAGCTCTGTGTCTTAATGTTCGCAGGCCAGAACCGTTTCCCGGGCTGCAGGTGTAAGACACAGTGCAACACGAAACAGTGTCCCTGTTACCTGGCTGTGAGGGAGTGTGACCCAGATCTGTGCATGACCTGCGGCGCCGCAGACCACTGGGACAGCAAAGGCTTGTCCTGCAAGAACTGCAGCATCCAGAGAGGCTTGAAAAAGGTACACAAGGACACCTGAAGGACTCATCTGTTTAACGCGTAAAACCTCTTATTCTGACAAGTTATCACTCATATGAAGTGAAAAAAATCTACACCTGACTTTCCCTCAGCACCTGCTTTTAGCTCCGTCAGATGTGGCCGGATGGGGCACCTTCATTAAAGAACCAGTCCAAAAGAATGAGTTCATCTCTGAATACTGCGGAGAGGCAAGTTCACAGAGTTTGGGCAGATTTTTAAAACATTTTTTAAGCTCTCAACTTGATTGAAGTTGTTGAATTTACAGTGTTTATTCTGTGTGTGTGTGTGCATGAGCAGCTGATCTCCCAGGACGAGGCAGACCGACGTGGGAGGATCTATGACAAATACATGTCGAGCTTCCTCTTCAACTTGAACAATGGCAAGTATTTCTCATTCCTGGTTATAACCGCCGTTATAATACCGCCGCTGCAGCATTTTAAATAATCCTTAATACTCTCTGTGTCTCTCAGTAGACTTTGTCGTGGATGCCACACGAAAGGGGAACAAAATCCGCTTTGCAAATCATTCAGTTAATCCCAACTGCTACGCAAAAGGTGAAGCTGAGTTTGTTTGTTTGTTTGTTTGGCAGCGAAGTCAAATGTGAATTTAGTGCATTTTTTGTTTGGATGAAAAAAAAGAAGGACTTGGCCTCTGATTTTGATGTGTGCCTTTGCAGTCGTGATGGTGAACGGAGACCACCGCATCGGAATATTCGCCAAACGAGCTATTCTACAAGGAGAGGAGCTCTTCTTCGACTACAGGTGAAGTCGGAGGGCTTTTTCTGACTCGTAATTACATCACAAAAACAGAATCTATTGCACTTTATGACTGAATTGCTGTTTTTTAAAGATACTGCACGCGCACTAAAACTCTTCACTTCCTCCCGCAGATACAGCCAAGCCGACGCCCTCAAATATGTGGGTATAGAGAGGGAGGTAGAGATGACTTAGCTACAACTGCAGCCTACCTCCATAACCAGTCCTGAACTCTCCAGCCACCCACTAATGCTTCTGTCCCTCTCTGCAGCGTCATATCTAGCTGGCGAGACTCTCATGAACAGTCGCTGTCTCTACCCGCTCAGCTGCACTTCCAAAAATAGAAAGTCCCTCCCTGCTGTTTGCAGGTGCTCCTGCTCTGCAGACTTAACCACCTCCTACTGTGACAGCCGTCAGCTCTCCCTCTCATCTGCCCAAGCCCACCCTCCCACCTGCATTACTGTATGCGCCAAGCTTATGAAACTAAACTATTTAAAATGAAAAATACTATTATTGCTTACTGCACCAAGAGGATCACGTGGTTTTTTTCTTTTGGTTTTTTTTTCTGTTTTTTTTTTTTTTTCTATCTGTTCCATCTCGTCGAAGCAAAGAGGCTGTGATTACCCATCATACAGTGTGTTACTCTCTCAGCAGTTTTGTTACTGTACTTATAGACCGGCTTTCGTTCGACCTCTTCAATACGTAAATGCGAGCTTTTTTACATCGTAGCTAATGATGATCAGTGAAATGCATGTGCTGTCTCTTGGATAAAACAAACCATTAAACATGTTAGTCACGTTAGCGTTAGCTTCAGTCGGACGCTGCTCTGTGCAGTCACTCAGTATTGTAGTGTGATGTCGCCCAATGCCTGTTGTGTTGAAGAACCTGTTGAAGAAGAGGCAGGTCTGACAGCTTGGTTTTGTTTTTCTATGAACGCTGTCAGCGGCTAGCATCACCACCACAAATCTCTGTGGTGAAATAAGTTATTGTGCATTTATATCATTGTTCTGCAAAAATAGGCAACCAGACGAGAAACCGACTGACTGAATGTAACCTGTAGATGATGGTGAAGAGATCTCATCCCTCTTTTCATTTTTACTGATTAACTCATTCTGTTGGTACTCTAAGCGACGTACATGCACATCAAACATCTCGTCACCATGTTTACGTGATCTTGAGGCCTTCACACTTTGTGAGGGAAAAAACAATAATAAATTCACTAGTCTCACAGTAAATGTCTTCCTTCAAAAATCATACAAGTGCCAAATGATTCCACACGGGAAAAAAAAGGCTGAAACAGTGTGGACAAGATGCATAATTAACAGATGTGTAAATGGAAAACCTCACTGGGGTTATAATCATAAAAAGCAAAATTTTCAGTTGTTGACCAAATATTAAAGTCCCCCACATGTGAATGTAAAATATCATTTATCATCTTCTCATTACTTTTTTATATGTCCAGATTTGTTATTCACTCTGTTTTTCATTTATTAAAACATTAAAGCCCACATTGAAATGAGATCTTTCTCAATAGAGATGAACAAAAATGGAGTTTACTGCTATGTACAGTGTATGCCTATAAAAATAAAAGTCTAACTTTATACATTAAAAAATGCTGCTCTGGTCCTTGAGTTTGTTCATTGTCCTTTTTTGTAAAAACATATCAGCTAAAATAACAAAAAAGCACAGTTTGCATTTCCTCCAAGCTTCTTTTATTGAGGTGACAGTTTGGCTTCGATTTACACAGTAATGGTCATTTACAGTGAAAGTTTTTACAAAACAAAATCAAGCGAACCGAAGAAGAGAAAAAACGCTAAGTTTTCAGTGTGATCACAAACACAACTGTAATGATCATTTCTGGTACCTGTTCGCAGAAGGATTCGGGTTGATGGTGCAGAGAAGTCTAACCTGGTCTAACCTGCCCAGTCCTCAATCTGGTGCTTTAATCTCTAATTTCATACATTTTATCACTGTTGACAGGGTATCTGCAGATACTGTTAAGTATGAGAAAGTCTTAAGGCCTTTATTAAGATCTCTGTATAGTAAGTGTTCATTGAACTCAGAGCAGAATCACATGCAAATTATAATTATTATGGATTTTGGCTCACTTCGAATAAATATTATGTTCCTTTAAATATGTTTCGTACCATTATTCTGCACTTTAAATGTCTTAGGTGTGAAATCAGCAGATACCATGTCTGAGCAAACAGCATCCTGCTGATCGGCTCCCTCTACTGGCCATTTATCACATTAATCCATAGCCTTCACTATGATTATGCAGGAAGTACCCTTCAGGAATATTTCAGCGCAGACTCAATGTGTAACCTAACCTGTAGCCTAAACATGGAGGAGCCACTATGAGCTACATCCAGGCCTCGTTTCTGTCTCTCCGCACTCCTGTTGGTGCACTACAATAAGTGAGTTGGCATCAGTGCACACGTTTAATTTATTTTTTTTCACGAGTCATTATTTAACTTCAGTAGGTTTGTGTCTTTGTTGGCAAACTATGAACACATGAACATCTAAACAACCAGTCAGTCACACAGACACACGCTCCAGGGACCACGCAATGATGAACGAGTGAGTGGCAATGAAAGTGACACTGCTAGGCTGAATGTATATAGTCCATTCACCGGTGAACAAGGTGAGGTGTATACATTTATAGAACACAATAAGTCGACTCTTTCCTAATAGGCAACAAAGCATATTTGACCCAAGTTGGCTGGCTTGTGCCAAATATGAACTTTGAGTGGTGATTGTCCATTTAACAAAAACACAAACTGATCTTTGTCTCCATCACAAACCGACAGTTTCACTCTTTTCGCTCACTTTTTCATGATCATTCGTCCTATCACAGCAATCTCAAAAATATAGGCTGTAAATTGCTAGTTTTTGGCCAATTCTGTACATTTTCATACATTATATAGCAAGTCGTGCCTTTACAGTAATTGCAGCTTTTTTACATCCACTGTACATTCTTTCACTGTACAATTTCCGCACAGTTCTGCCCATCTGTAACTGAAGAAAACCAACCATGTTGAGTTTTGGAAGTGTGTTAGTGCTACAGAGAACAAGGACTGTACTTTCTTAATCCTGAGCATTCTCAAAAGCTACCATGAGTAATTTTACTTTCAGTGCATCGCAGCCTACAGTGTAGCGTCTGCTCGTACATTACAGAGTCAGAGGATTTTACATTCAAAGCACTCCACTTCACTGTTTTTAAGATGTTTCATACAAACCTTAGGAATAAAAAAAGTCGCTTGACACATTTTTTTCATATATTCACGTATACACTCAATACATCCTACTTGCTATAGTGCATCTGCAAATTAAACTGAGACGTTAACATCATTGGTAGCTAATAGAAGCTCATATTATTGCATGTTACTGCAAAGTGCGGTCATGCTCTACATATGCATAGCTAATATGTTACAAATGTTTATCCTTTTTTAATATTTTTATCACATACACAATAGTGCTTTAGTATCAAGGAGAGCTGCAGTGAGTGATGGAAGCCCTAAGCTTTGGTTGCAACACACATCAAACAAAATCAAACAAGGAAGATTCATTGGACTATAGGTAGAGTTTTTCAATTTTTCACTGAAAGCAGCTAAACAAGCAGCAGCGGCAGCATGACAGCGCGCTCGGCTGGCTACTGTCCTACAGCATTATGCAAAAATTATTTGAGCAGTATGAGTTGGAAGTAAAAGATTAGCATTTACACCCTCGTGGTCCTCTGTACAGATGTTATCATGTGTGTGGCATGTGTGTGTGTTTATGTGTACGCTTCTCCATATGGCCATCGGGAGCAGCCGTTTTCCTGAAAAATGCTTATTATTGTGAGAAGACTGATTCTTTTGTGATACCGCCATCGAGAGTTGTCTGCCCGAGCCAAAACACTCCGTAGCACCGAGCCGTTGGCAGCTTTATCACGACAAAAGCAACCAGAAGTAAGACAATACGAACGAGAACTTGGAAAAATTTAGGTCACTCTGTCCCTGACGAGCTCCATCACCTCAGCTCTTCTTTTGTTTCTGCAGCACATCGACAGCCTGTCAGCTCTCACACTTAGAGGTACTTACATATCATCACACTCTCATTTCTACCACAGTTGAGAATGTGAAAGGAATCTGAGCATACTGTGATCGGCAAAGCTGATATCTACTGACACTATGGCAATTCTCAATGCTTACACGTGCCATGTGCACTGTTATAGGCTGCAATACAACAAATATAAGCATGTATACCTTTTACAATCTTTATATGTATCATCTCAAAGCTCCATGCTTGTCACTATGTTCTCTCCTCAGTCGACTGTTTTTTTAATTACGAGCACCAGTTTTGGTTCCAGTGATCTGGATTTTGGTTGCACTGGTAAATGTCACCGGTTCTTAGCTGTGCTCTTCTGCTCAAAAAACGAGACGGATTTTGAGCTTCGTTGTCAAAAAGCGGCTCCACGAGAGATTGTCATCAAAAGGTATATATTTTAGATGGCATTAAATCTATACAGTAAGATATTCGTAGCTTTAATCGGTCTCAAAAATGGCTCAGGAAAAATAAAAAAAATCAATCAATAAAAGCCTGAATACTTTTAACTGATGTTCCAACTATCATCAAACATCCATTAAAAGCCTGTTCCCACAGTGTCTAATCAAAACCCTATCTGAATAAGCTGTTATGGTTACTTCAGGTCAAGCTTGCTCAGATGAGGCACTTCAGTATTTCACCCTGCAATACAGTGTGAGACTTGTTGGCTACTAACGCAACATGGGGCTTGATGTGAACTTTGAACCGTTACCAAAATACATTATGAAGAGCACCAGGCGTCAGATTTTCACTCAACTGGAGAAGGGAACACAAACCAATGTGTTTAAAAAAAATGAACAAAAGAATAATTTAAAAAAACTTAATACAGGTATCTGTGGTTGTTATAAGTGCTATTTCCCTTTCCCCAACCCTCAGTCAAACCCCACCCGATGTCCCAAAGGTCCTGTGATACTAGTCGCTCCTGAACTCCTCGTCGATTTGTGGGAGGTTCTTTTTTTCTCTCCTCAGGGTTTCGGTGAGCGGCCTGGCGCTGCTGGGCGACTCCAGGTTTTTGGGTTCATTGGTGCGGTAGCTGCCCTTCTGCTGGTACGCGTAGACGTAGATGCTGTACAAGCCTCCGAAGAGCAGCAGCAGTGCCAGGATGACAATGACTGAAGGATAAAAATAGCACAGTCAGTGTTAATCTGCAGCACAATGAGAAAAGAGGAGCTCCCAGAGACACTGATGAGAAGCAGGCACTGAATTTAACTCAGTCAGAGTGGCGTATTATTACATTTTATCAGCCAAACTGGTGAATTTAGGTCTGAAATTTTTTATAATGATTTAAGAACTACTATCTCTGCAGGCTTATATTAGATGATCTGGACAGGAAGGACATAAAAGGGGTCTGCTGGGTTTGTAAATTGCCAGAAAAATCTAATACATACTGCAAAACCAGGCTTTATACACCAAGAGAAGGATCTTATCCAGCCAGGATCTTAATTAAGAGCGAAGTATTGTGTTATGATCTTTTTGACCTGGTTAGTGTGTTTGCTGC
>JAQNCA010000010.1:5753142-5770697 GCA_029783725.1 Acanthurus tractus
TCTTATCCAGCCAGGATCTTAATTAAGAGCGAAGTATTGTGTTATGATCTTTTTGACCTGGTTAGTGTGTTTGCTGCTGCAATTTGATTAAAATTCAGTCTCCAAGAGGCTTCAGATGGGAGTTCTATGAGGAAAGGATTCAGTAAAAAGATGTGCATGAGTAAAAGGCAACTGTAGTTATATGACTGATGTTGTTTTTAAAAGTCTCCAAACACTTACAGACCTGCTGCTTCTGAGCCTTGGTACCTAAATCCAAGTTATTGTTCAGTGGCTCCAGATGTTACTTCACAAAAAAAGGTTCAGACATCAGCCTTTTTGCTCTTTTTTTAGTGTATGTGTTTTAGTTTTAATGCTCCGCCTGTGTTTGCTTGGGTTTCATGTCACAGTCCAACGAACGCGGGTCGGGCGAACTGGAGAAATTAAATCGCCTGTAGGTGTGTGTTTGTTTGTCAGTCAGTGTGTGCAATGTGAAATGGAGTGACAAAATGTTTTTTTTTTCAGTCCCTCTGCTAATGCACTGGGAAAGTCTCAGCCCCTCAGGTTAATACCCTCAAAAAATAGGCATAGATAATAGATCAGTGCTGCTGATGCTGCTGCTGCAGAGATTTATTGCAGCTAACACTGAGCTTCGAGCAGAGGGGGGGCGAAAATGTTATGATGTCCTCACAGGACAAATTAAGGAAAAAAGTATATCTTCAGTATCACTGTGACAGAATATGTTCAACAGCACAATTGACCCTTTTATTTTATGAACTACATTTAAAAACGAATGGTGTGATTTCACAGTCATAACACTTTTAATCTGAGCACTAAATCAGACCGGGATGACGTCTGGTAGCCAGAGGGGACCATTGTTGGGATGCCTGAGCAGTGCGCCAGTCTTAAATGACTTACTGATGTCCGGCATTAGCATAATACCACTGAATCTGAATGATCTATTAAGCCGAAGCATCTATGATGAACGGTAAGCTGGGCCCATGCAGACTAAATATAGTTGATCCAGTAAAGGTCTCAGACATGGATGGAGCAGAGAGTCTCTGTGCTGCAGTTTAATCCCGAGACTCCAGCCTCTCCTGCTCATCAGGGAAACCTGCTCTAATTTCTCCCGTCATCTGTAATACCGAGCTGCAAACCGTCGTTCCGGTCTCAACACTCAACATGTCCTATTGTGATAAAGCGCAGAGTTATCACAGGGGAATTAAAGAGGTGAAGAAATATATTAAATATTGATGTTTTCCGAGGACTCATAAAAAGATGGAGGAAAACACATTTGTCATACTTCAACCTCACTTTTGTGCTTCTGTTTTGATGCACTCATTTCCGTGCTGACAGTTTTTTTTTTTGCTGTGATCACATTGTTTCATATAAATATGATGAATTGCACTAAAATAAATGAACATATATACCTATCATGATTAATTTGCTAACAACAATGACTGTCTAAAAGCATAAGCAGCTTCTCTTAAGTTCAATTATATCAAAATATACCCATTATTTGTTTATTATTCATATTTTTTAATATAGTGTACCAACATAAATCCCGAATATTTGCTTTTTCTTTGCCTGTTGCTTTCACTTTACTGGTCATTAATTCTGCCAAGGATGTAATGTTTTGTTTCAGTCTGCTTGTTCATCAGCAGGATAATAAACAGCTACTGACCAAGTTTCATTTCAGTGAATGTGTATTATGACCCAAGGAAGAGGCGATTAAGTGTGAAGCGGATCTGAAACATGGGACAGATACAAAATTATTTTTTTTACTGTTGTTAACATTACAAGATAAAGCAACCAGCTTTGGCGGAATAAATCACCTCCATCTTAAAATACAGAAGATGAAAGTAAAGTTCAATAGCAATAATAAAATGGGCAGTTTGAAAAACCTTGTGACTTCATACCACTACATATTTTCTCGGGTGCCGTTGGGAGCCAAGTACTTATCGCACACATATGTCCTTCCATCAATAAACCACAGCTGAATGACAAAGAACTACAAAGAACCACAAAAATACAAAGGACAAAACTTCAAACTTTCCCGAGATGAGGCTTAGGCTTGGCATCACCATGTTGTGACATAACTGTAATAGTAATGAATATATATTTGGGCATATTGAAATGGATGCACTTGCAGATTTGTATGTTATAGAGGGGTGGACTGTTGGCCTTAGTGGAGGTCTGAGAACAAGAACAAGAGACCTTTTACAATATGATACATCTTCATTTCAGGTAATTGAAATTAATATTGCATCCTGGAGCAGTTTTGTTGAATATTTTAAAGATTTTTTGGGTAATTTTTTTAATAGTGAATAAGAGAAGAGAAGAAATAAAAGCTTAATGTGCTGTTAAAGATATTGTACCATAAATTATTTATTTACAAGTAAATATTGAATACAAATGGATGTAGTATATAAGTATGCATGTAAGTGTAAGTACGTAATGACACCTAAAAGGGACTGATGAGTTGTAACATCACTTTCTGAGTCTCTTAGGTAATAATTGTTAGTGTTATTTAATTAACATTCATTTTGCTAGGGTAGATTTAAAAAATAGCCCGAACTAAACTGAATTTAATTAAATTTAATCTCTAGCATGATAATATTGCCTTAGAAATGTTTGGCTGTTTGTTTTAATATTTATTTTATGCTTGTTGTTTTTCAGTTTAGTCCCACATGTAATAAATTTAAATCTGCAGTCGGATGCTTAAATAAACACCCAAAAGCCCACATTGGAGACTGACAACCCTGCTCTAATTTAGGATTAGAGGATTTCAGGAAAAAAGGAAAGAGAATTTCAAACAGCTGATTTGTGTCTTTTGGGACACAAGGAACATGTGAGAAAACAGAGATGAAGGAGAGGAGTGCTTCAAAATGAGCTAAATAAATTGCTAAATGTGAATTTACTTGTCTTAATTGTGAATGCAGCAAATTTAAAAAAGGCAATATGCGGTATTTGTGAACACAGAGAAACATCTCATCAGAGAGTATTAAAGAAGAGAGAAAAACAATCTTACCAGTTATCCAAAACAGGCCTAGGTCATCATGGATATAAAAATACTCTGAAAAGGAGAGGTATACTAATAAGTGAATGAACACAAAGTAATACTGTCTTCTTGCACTGGTGCACTGTGGGACGTTCAAACTTACCTATGCCAGTGAACCACGGGTCTACCTCCCACGGTACATAACCAAGAACTGGAGGGAAAGCTCCACAGATGGACTCAGAGACATAGCCTTGTGTCCTTACCGGAGGGTCCGTTTCGTTTGGACGGAAGAGGGCTTTCAAAGGGGCATAAACGTTGTATCTCACCCCAGATATGCAGCCTATGAAGCCTGGTGCATTATGCTTCTGGATGTCATAGTCAATGTCACCAACCTCTGAAAATGCAAAGGGAAACAATTGAACATCACTTAAATCAATAGATTCATCGATAATACTTGCAGCCGGATAATTATTATTTATAGGATGATATTTACCCATTACTCTGCCCAGGAACATTGATTTTGGAGAATCAAACCTGGCGTCCTCCACTAAGGTTATCTTTTCTACAATCGGTTCCATGTAATCCACCTGTGAGCAAAGCAAAGTGAGTTATACATCTCGTCTTGACAGGAGGGGAAATAATTCATGAGAAGGAAGTAGTTTTATATGATAGTGCTATAATAATATTATATTAGCATTATATGTCTCCCTTATTCACTCTCTTGCAGAGGAGATGAGAAGATTTATACCTGGCTCATTTCTGTACGATAAATATAAAGCCACAGTTAGCAGCAAGTTAGCCTAGCTAAGCATAGCACTGAAAAGCTGGTCCAAAGTGACAAACTACCCAGTGAGCTTAGAGGTGCTTGTGGGCAGATTTTGTTATTTTAAAAGCCAGGCAAGCTGCTTTCAGATGTTTTCTTTCTTTATGCTAAGCTAGGTTAACTGGTTGCTGGTTCCAGGTCAAAATATGAGATCAATCTCCTTATTTTAAGCAAGTAAGCAAATACGCAAATTCCTAAAAACATCAACTTATTCTGAGATTCTAAGATGTGTTAAAAATTTAGATGATGCTTTTTTCTTACTACTCTGGAAAGATTTGTTAGTTGCACATTCTTAGATAGATGCACAGCCGGCTTTGATTTTTCTAGACATGATACATAATTTCACCAAAATAACATACCACATAAAACAAACAACAGACCACAGATCAGAGTTTACACAGCGACAGCGGGGAGAGCACGAACCTGCGTTTTGATGGTTCTGTTGTGTCTGGTTATGTTGACATAGTGGGGGTATCCATCTGCCAGGTTTCGGTGAGTCAGCTGGTACTTGTGTGTTATGAGCCCAAGTTTATACCTCAGATCTACACTACCTATGGGGAGAGATGAAATAAAAGGTAACAGCAGATACTATTTTAATAAAAAACTGCATTAACTCATGTTTTGTTTTGTCCTTGTGCGATTCTGAGTCTCTAATCTGTGGATAAAATGAAACTGCTGCCTTACAAATGCAATTCTGCCTCAGTTTTCACATTCTCAGACAAGTTTCTGAGCTTCTCCTACCGTCAGTCTTGAGAATGATGGCGATGTAGTCTTGAACAAAGGAGCTGATGTAGAGCAACACAGCTGGCGTGTGAACGGTGCTGAAACTAAACTCTATGTCATCCGCTGTGTCGTTGTAGCCGAGGCTGAAGTTGTCGTAGTGCGGGTCAATCCAATTGGCCCAGGCTGCTTCGTCTGATATGGGCTTTTGTCGTATGTTGTAACTCAGCCACGAGCCAATCTCAAAGTGAGCGCCGATGTCTGAGAAGAGATCACCGTGGAGTTAGGTATCTAGATTTGTTCCAAAAGTGCTGCTGCACATGGAGGTTTTTTCCAGGCTCTCAAGAAATCTACAGACAACATATAAGAACTCACCTTTATGGCAGTAGAAGCCATCGAAAGCCGTGTTGTTACAGTCACAAGTGTAGGAAGCATAGCCTTCAATACACTGGCCGCTGTTTCGGCATGGTATGGTAGCATTCAGACACTGTCCTGTACAGTTCCTCCGTATGCCCTGTTCTTCATTTACTCTCCCCTCTAGATCGAGAGGAACACCGTTCATCCGTAACCCTCGAAGACATCCCAAGAAAGGTCTCAGGGTACGGTTGGCTGAACCTAATACAAAGAATGCTTTCATCAGTGGTTATTCATCTTTTTTAAAGGTTAGTGAGGACACATTAAATGGACTGTCTGTCACACCAGTTTTAAATTTCAGACTTAATTTACCTCAGGCAACCTACCTACTAAGAGAGGGTGTGTGAACTTCATGGTGACGAAGGTCTGACCTGGAAAGCGCTTCACAGCCCAAGGTTGATAATCAATCTTGATCCGGGCCAGTTTCACATTAATCTCAGCCTGAACAAAGTGCCACTCATTGTCGTTAAGAGGCACCGGGGAGTGTAGTGTCACATTAAGGATGCCATCTCCAACCATAAACACAAACGCAAGGTCATGGGTGCCTGGAAGGGAGATAAGTGTCAAAGAGGAAAAATTAAAAAAACTTGCAATAGGTCTTCGCTAAATCCAAAAGTTGTGTTAAGAAAATAGTTAATGCATGCAGATTGCTCAACTCACTATTCAGCTCTATCCGTATGAAGTTTCGTAAGTGGTCGTCAGAGTTCTCCAAGAAGACACAATTGCCACGATAGGTTTTGAAGTGGAAGGAGATGTCAGCACTGGAGCCCGGACTGAAGGTGGGGAAGGTGATGTAGGTGGGCTTGACGAAGGAAATGGTGTTCCAGATGCTTCCTGTAGAGCACATCAAAGTATGTAAATATTAAAAAAAAATCCGAACTACGAAACATACTCTGAATGTCCCTTTTTGCATAAGTCATAATATTGAAGCTTACTGTCGCCATGGCAGCGTAGGGGTCCGACAGTGAATTGTGCCTCTGAACCGGTCCTGTTGGTGTCCCCGACCACCACCTTCCTCACAGGCAGATGGTCTCTAAAATCCAAGTAGCCTTTGTCCGAGTACCTGAAGAGCCACAGTGAAGACGTTAAGACTTCAGCATCACAGATACAGATTAAACCTGCCCAGTTTATCCTTCTCTCACCATTGTCTGTAGTCAGCATCACAGTTGCACTGAAACTTGGGATCGACGCAGGTTTGGTTGATATGGCAGCCACATTTTTGGACCTCTCTGAACGTTCCACCCCAGTAATAGTGACTCTCATTGTTCCGACCAATCCAGAAACCAAAAGGCCTCCCATCTGTTTTGAAAAAGAAATAGTCATTAAAGATTTGTATCTTTTATGTTGTTTGTGAACACACTTATACAGTTTAATAAACTATATGACAGTCCCACTCACTGGGGGTGTTGAGGAGGCGGGACTTGTAGCAGGAGTAATCAATCCACTGCTCACAGTACATGGAAGTGTTGGCTAAAGCAGTGACTTCATCCCAGGAGGCATTCCAATAGTTGACGTCTCCAATATAGGGTTGGTCTATTGAGCTCCCAGACACCTTGGTACCGTCCACTCGGTCGTTCATAATCACTGTCCAAGCTTTATATGCTGTAAAGTGACACGAAATGTAGGGATTAAATATTAAAAGAAAAAAAAACACAATGTTCGAAAAATAAAAAGAGTAAAAGGGTTTTAACAAAAAAAAAAATGTCAACAGGAAGGCTAGACACATGCTAGCAGTTGAGCGAAAAGACACATAGAAACTTCTGTCCCTGACTTGTTTTTATTTCCCACGGCATTTAAGTACATTTCTCTCTTGCAGGAACACAATAACCTGACTTTTTACTTTACAACTTTTCATTAAAAGCCCGATACTGATCATGATGCTGATGAAGCTGTTTGTCATTAGAGGCACTGATTACTCACACTTCATTTTGCAGTACACTTCAAATGGTTTCAGCGGTCCACTGAGATCTGGATCGATGGTGTAGTTTCCAGACCAATATTTGCCGCTGAGTCTGTACGCCTCGCATGATTCTTTATAAACCGCTGTTCGACAAGCGAGATAATCAATTTGTTATTATCAGGGAGAAATATGGCATCGGCCAGGTGTAATTACCTGTAAAGAAACACTTATTAAAGTGATAAGACGGCCAGACAGCACTTACACATGTGACACACTTCTCCTTTGTAACCTGTGTTCTCACACAGGCAGATGAAGTCATCCCAGGACTGGATGCATCTGCCTTCATGCTCACATGGATTTGGAGTACATCTGTAAATAAAAGATAAGTTTTGATGCTGCAAGAGTGAGACTCACACAAGTGTGTAATTTTCTTCATTTCACTTCGACATTTCCTATTTTCTTCCTGTTATTTGTTCCTGTTGAGAGATTTTAGATAAGCTTTTATGAGGTGATACTTACCATGAGGTGATGAACGTCATGAGCTCAGATAAAATGTCTCACTCTAAACACTCACAACTCAAAGCCATTTGTTTCAACAATATCTTGAATGAGATCACAGCACTTTGACAACATCATAAAAGAGCCAAGACGAAGAAGTAATGAGTTGTTACAGAGATGTGTTTATCTTTATAGGACTATGGAATGATAGGGACACATATTTGATAAATTTATTGACTCTAATTACGCGAGAAGACATTTTTGCAGCTCTACATTTGTTGGTTTCCTTATGGCATTCAGGTGATATTTCTTACCTGTCAGTGATGCCACATGTGCCCAGCAGCAGCTCAGCATAGCGCCCCCACTGTCGCTGCAGAATAATGTCGATGTCGAGCTGCTCGTTGTCTATGAAGATATGCTGCATGCAGCCGTGGAACCGGTTCAGCTTGGTCTCACATTTCCTTATTGTGTTATTGGTTTTTGGACAACCTTAATGCAGTGAAGCGAACAGTTAAAATCGAACAGTAAAAATCTGCAAGGTCATTTCAGGAGTCAACTGTTTAAAAGCATCATCTCACCTCCAAAGAAGTAGCGGTCTCCTGTCCGAATTGTGAAAGGGTTGGTGATCTTAAGTGGAGATCCCTCTTCTTCATCAATTGTGAGGGTCAGCAGGTTGTCTCTGGCAGCCAAATCCACTGAATGCCAGTAACCGTCATTGAGCCTGTATCCTAAAGAATGGAGAAAAGTCAGTCACTAAACCCAAGTAAACAAATTGTAATTATTGCATTTGCAATTAAAGTAATGAAACTTATTAATGCCAAAAGTGCCATAATGAATGATAATTTGGCTGTGTTATGATGCTTGCACTTTGTGGCTGAATTTAGTCATTTATTCACAACTAACATGATCAGAATACTGAAAATATGGATCCTAAATCTGTGTTTTACACATTTCTCTTCTTATGAACTTTTCCCATCAAATCATGCTTGGTCTGGGTTACGATGATAAATGTGAACCCAAGGCTGTCATTTGTCTCCCACTGCTACAACTTAGGTGTTTCAACACGTGCTGAAATGGTGCTAATGGGACTGCTGACAAGAAGCTACCTGGGGCTACATTAGGTATCTATATAAAAACGTCTTCAGTTTCATTGTTATTTTTTAGCCTTGCAAAACCCAAGACACAAGGGCAAAAGTGTAAAAACAACTAGACAATGCATAAATCTGCTGTAATATACACTGCAAATCCTGCATGTTTGACAAACAAGTTTAGTCTCAGTCCTTAGTATCTGATATTAAATTTCAAACAAAATCTGCCACCTTTATCACCATAAAACACAAAGGTGCTGTGTAGAACAGAAAACTTAACAGGCCTAGCAGCAGCAGCTTGAAGAGTATGGGTTAGAAAACCGTCAAATGCACGGAGCTTAAGGCAATGCACGATCCCAAAAATTTAAATGTGATCTAATCTGGCATATCTGTCAAGACTAAAACTTGCATAAGCCCACCTGCAGCAAACTGGAGTTTCTTCTTGCCAGGTTGGAATATAGTGACATTGATCTGTCCCTCGCTCAGGCCCAGCTCAAGGGCACCCAGGTCATCAGCAAACCGAGTGAACATCAGGAGGCCTGTGTAGTCCCATGAGCGGAACTTAAACTTGACAAACATACGAGGCCTCCTGAAGAAGCCCGGTACCTGCAGGTAGTTGTTGGGCCCAGCAAAGGTCATCGGTTTGAGCAGAATGTCCCTGCAGGCAAAATGCATCTTTTTCTGATGGAAGAAAGACAAATCAGACCTTTTCAGTTATGGAGACACCACTAATTGTTATTGTACTCTGAGCAGGGAACAGATAGAGTATTGTTACTCAGTTATTCAATTATTATGATCAGAACTGTTAATGTTATTCCCACAATACTATTTAATGATTTGTGTAAAGCCCTACCCTTCTTGGGATGCGGATGTCAGAATCTTCTCTCTTAGCCTTGTCGATAATGTTGATGCCATTGATGAAGACGTTTTCCAGGCAGCCTCGGAAATTTGGTATGGTGGGCAAGTGAGGCAAATTCTGCTCTATGACGCCTCCTACATACAGCTAGGAGAAAGATATTAATGTGTTAAGTCACTGTCATTAACCAGAGAATGGATTCATATCATAAAAAAAGGCAAATAGCATTTGAGTAATTCATGAAATTACTTGTTATGAAGGAAAGAGATTACATGTTGCATTAATGTTATAATTAAAATGCATTTTGATGTATTCTCCCATGAAGCATTAAAATGCATTAATCATCTGTTTCATTTTCTTTCCTTTACTTATATTAAAACTACCCTCACAAATGACTCATCTCCGAGTTACCTGCGTATCCAGATCCAGGTGTGTAAACTCTCCATTGCAGATGGCTGTCACTGTCTGACTGTCCACTGTGAAGTTCACCTGGCGACCGTAGCGCTTGATGGTGACATAGTGCCAGTGTAGATTATCGAGAAGGCTGCCAGCAGTCAGTGTGGTTCGACCGTCGACTTTGTGTATCACACTGCTTCCTGAAAAACAGAAGACAAAGATGGGAAGAAGTACCATAAAAAGAAATGTTCAAACCAGCCCTAAGTGATATAAAACAGGGAACATGCTGATTTTTTTCTGTGATAAGAAACTGCAGGGCTCCAATAAATAATCTGTTTATACTAAGATCTGCCCTACAGACAACTTGATTATAAAAATGCATCTTTCTGAAATGGATGTCTTTGTCAGATAATCCAATTCCCTTTTTTCTCTCTGTAAAACTTCAACTTTATGGCCATGCCCCCGTGCATATCTCTGTAAAGACATGATCAAAATATTTTTAACGTTATTTATCCAAAAAACAGCTCAGGCTGTACCGAGGCTGATGTGCAGGTACAGACGTCCTCTCTTGAGCTCCAGGGTGAAGAGGTCTCCCTGGATCCCCTCGCTGTGTAACAGGAGACCATCCTGCTCCAGAGTCTTGAAGTTTATGGCAAAATGGTCGTATAGTGTACGGGACCTTTTTTCTGGATACATGTAGACCACTGAGTCGTCCCCGTTATACTGCAGCACATATGAATCTGCAGGCAAAATCACAAAATTATAAAATGGATTTTACATATTTTTTTAAAATTACAACAGAAGATTTAGATTTTCACTCATCTTGTGTGATGTGCACATAAGTTATAGAAAGTCTTATGAGGTTTGGAGGATTATGCAAGTAAATGCGATGAGGTACAGATGTGTTGGCATTTAACTGCATGATCATGCTAAGTATGAATCAGAGATACTGAACTTTGTCATTTATTAGCTAGGAACATATTGTAGCATATTTGGCACTTATATTAAGGGGCATGTTGTGAAAGAGTTGAAGCACTTGGACTGTGGAGTGTCCTTGCATGTGAGTCAGAAGTAGTAAATCTCTGTGTAGCATCCATCAGTCGTGACTTTTACCATAAGAGCAGCCAAACAGCTCCAGCCTCACGCCGATCTTCCCTCCGTTCTCCGTGTTCCAGGCCAGAGGAAGCAGACGGATGTGTTTGGCAGTAAAGGCATAATGGAAGACGTTCCTCTTCACCTGATAATAATTCCAGTTCGCAGGCATTGTCTGCAAACAGATTAGGGGGTAGCGAGTTATTGAGTCACTGTGATGGCGTTAACGCCTTATTAAGAGACTGGAGATGAACTGATGATGAGATTAGCTTTGTCAGTGTTGGGAGAGATAATATGCTGTGTTTTCTCTGTTTCTGTGTCAGTGGCAGTGAGTATAAAGGAACACCCACTGACTGGAGAATCAACCACAGAGATTATGTTTGACTAGATAATCCTAGCTTTACCCTCTGTTTAGGCCCCCCCATCACAGCCCAGCCGTCCTGGATCAATGGCACCTACCGAGTTTCCTCCTTTCATGATGTACGGCGTCCAGGAGTCCGGTCGGTCTCCGTAGAGCAGGGTGTACTTTGTGACCCAGTCATAGGAGTTAAAGGTCCCCTGGGTGGCGATGGCCTGCAGTCGATACTTCCTGCCCAGGTCCACCTGCAGCCATGGCTGTCTGTCCCTGGGAGATGGGGACCAACCACTGCTGCCTGGGGAGGGAGGAGAGGTTTGTTTGATTTTAAGGGTGACAGATGGACATTTGGACAGAGTTGAAATTGTAACCAAAATGCTCCCAAATTGAACCTGGAATTTAACCTGAAATTTCAGTCAAATTTGCTGTTGGGAAATCCAAAGATATGTTAATGATTTTTCTGCAATTATACAGGTATTTGGTATTTTTACAGATAACCAAATATAAAGCTAACATATTTAGCTAATTATAGCACTTGCACTTACACTAAATGTCTATATTTGTTGGTGAACTAATAGGGTTTTTAGCGGATTTTCACAAAAAATGCTCCTAAATTTGCTGAATATAGTGATCTACAGTATCTCTTGTTGTTTTTCTCCTTCAATTGAATTTTTTGCCACTGAGGGAAACAGTCCTTTGCCTTGCTGGACATTATGACTTGTAAAACACTGGTGTAGCTAATAACATTATGTGCATAAACACTGAAATGGACCTGAGTCTTTGTTGTATTATTTGTTACACTTGTGCCTTTATTGCTCTGTTAGGTTAAAACATCTCCTGTTAGAGGGGTCTCTCTGGGAAAAAAAGGTGTGAAATTATGTATGAAATCAAACTTACCATACAGTTTGGCAAAATTTGCAGAGTAAAGAAAGTTATATCTGGAAGAGGCCAGGAAGGAGGAGGCATAGAGCCCGGAGACCAGCGGATCAACACATTCTCCTGCAGCGATAAGAAGAAAGACACCAAGGTCAGGAGTTATATGAAGGACTTCTCACAATGCAACACTCGCACAACACTTTCAGAATGATACAAAGACTGTCACTGCTGCACGGTTTGATAAGAAAAGACCATTTGGGCTTTAATTAGAGCCTGGTGCACGCTCCATTAGATAATCAATCCAATTACATACGAAGCGTAGCACAAACACGTTTATTCTTTTCTCTGGTGATGGATCCTAGAAGTTAAGGGCCCAGACTCTTAGATGAAAAGCACACAGCCTAAGCAGCTCGGTAAGAAGGTGGACCAAGACTTACAAATCTAACTAACCCTCCTGACAGCTGCTCTACCAGTGCATCATCTTTGCATCTTCATTTTTTTCCACCTGCAGGGTGAGAGTAGCAGTACGGCTAAAGATGAAGCACACTGTCTCAGAGATGAACTACAGTAAATGTAATGCAGTTACACAACCCCTCCTTCCCATTTCAAGGGAGTAAAAATGGATCTGTTCTTGTGCTCAGTGTTGCAGAGACAGAATAACAATGATGCGGCTTCACATGAAGGTTTTTGTATGTGTGTGTGTGTGTCTGTAGGTGTGTGTGTGTGTGTGTGTTCCTGCCTGTCGGTGTCTGTGTGTCTGTATATTTATGCATAATTCCTTAAAACAACACATGCAGTTTCATGGGCATGAACGGGCAAAGTCCAGCTGAGACAGTCGCTTTGTCGTGCTGTTCTGCTTCTCTGCATGTGGTTTTGGGACTGATAGGACCACCACCCGTCTGCTCAGACTCACTCTCTCCAGCCCACAGCTACTAAAACTGACCATAATTCTACCTAATCTTGCTTTTGTCACTGCTCAGGATAAATGCACGATGCCCTCACCTCCAGCTGCAAGAGAAACGCTGTCTCATTTTAAGTGCCAAAATATGCTCTTTGATACCTCCAAGAGATTTAATATAGATAAAAAATATAGAAAGATTGGGTTTCATTTGAATACGAAGGCATGCAAATATTAAAATACTGGACAGTTTAATCTGAATTTGAAGCAAACTAAAATAGCAACAAGATAAATGAATGAAGCTCCGATCCTGCCTTCCTCTCTCTCCTTCCTTATCACTGCAATCATCTCTAAACATTTAGAGCTGCTGTAGTGGTAAACAGGACCTCTGTCCCTACACTCACAGAGGTCACACAGCACAGAAGAAAAGGCAGTAGACAGTTTCTGAAAACAGGAAACCTTGAGAGAGTTAGTGTGCAGGCTGCAGATGGAGCGAGATGAGGACAGTTATTGCCAATACTCGAATTTTAAATAACTTTTGACTGATTTTAGCAAAAACTGCAGAAATTCTGAAGTACAGAGGGTTTTTTCCCCGACAGCCCTAAGTGACACATGAATAATAAGCTAGCGGTTGTAGAGCAAGAAGCACGTTTTCTGCCTCATTCTGATAGATGAGTCAGACACACGAGTCTGAGTTCTGTCACCTTTGTTGCAAGGACACCCTGCTCATCCAGGTAGAAGAAAACATGCTGAGCAAGGGAAATGTGACCTTGACTCTCCGTCTCTGTCTGCCTTCCTGAGAGGTTTTCTTACCACTTTTTTTTATATAGAAATCACTGTTGTGCTGAAGATGCCGGATCTCAGGTGCAGCCATCACCACCCTGCACAGCCATATCAAGCCATCCACTGCTCAAATGGCTTCTTAAGCAAAAGCATTTAAAAGCTATGTGCTGCGGTCGCACGCAGGCCGAGTTCATTTGCTGCTAAAAGCTCAAAGTGTATTGATTCGATTAAATTCCTCAATTAGCAGTAAAAGGAAAGGAATTTGTCTTTAAATGTGAAGAGCAGTTTCATCTCAGACTAGAGCAGGTTAACCCACGCCACTCCTCTGCTCAGCTCCTCCTCATGGCACCACTGTCACGCACTCTACACCCCTTCCTATTCACCGCCTCCCCTTCTTTTCTCTCTCTACGAATCCTCTCTTTTCATCTCCATCCTAACTCTGAAAAAGCATCCACTCTCTCTTGCTCTCGCTGTGTCCCATTACCTCATACTCCCTCTAATCCTCATTTTGCTATTTCTTTTACTTCTCTGCCTCGCTGCCTCTCTCTCTCTCTCTCTCTCTCCCCAAAGGGGCGTTGTCATGTACAGGAGCTAAAGTGTACCTGAAGGTAACGCAGAGCATCCAGGTACCAGGTTTTTCACCACCTTGCTTGTAAATCCCACCACCTTTCTCTGCATCACACAAAGCGGTGGGGCTGTGTAGAGCTCCAACACCACATTTGCTGAATCATCAGTCTTCTCTGAGTGTGGGCAGCTCTGTCTGGGCTGACACATCATGACTGCTGGTTGCATACAGTATGCAGAGAGGCACCTTCTCTAGCTGTCACCGGCCCGCGATGTGTGGCAGCTGAGGACTCAGACAGCAGCTGAATGCAGATGTCCAACAACATTATATCAAAAAACACTTCAATAGAACAACCACACACGGGTGGTGAAAATATAGGATGATCTGTGAAAGGGATTTTAATAAATCATTCATAACCAGGCAGGCATCCCAGTGGGTGGTGTCTGACTACTGCCAGGGATAAAAACACAAACAGCACAGCTCAGAATCACAATCACACTTAGATTCAGATCATATACAGCTTCCTCTTTCTGTCTAATGGAAGAAAACATGGACCCAAAAGTCAGTCTCCTGCTGCTTGAGTTGCTAACCACTTGAGATTTTGTGCATATGCACACACACACACACGTACACACACACACACTGCACAGAGTGAGTCTCAGCTCCACCCAAGGTTGGCTCTCTGTGCTTTGAGATGCAAGGCTCCATTTTTAATCTGGCGTAGTTCCACTGTGCACTTCCACGCAGCAGATATGCAGTTGTCCAGCTATTAAGTGCCAGCAACTCTCCTACAAGCCAAACCCACAGGCTCCACTTGCTTTTTTAGCATCAAGTGATTCAAAGAGACTTCCACTTAATTGTATTCTCTCCTGTCCATTCACTTTTTAATTCTCTTTTCCAGTACAGCAAGCAGTCAGCATCTCCTTCCCAGCAAACCATGTGACAGAGATTCCTGTAAACAGCAGTGGCAACACAAACAAACTATTTTTCAACGAAAACCTCACATCTTCAATAATGTCTCAAATGAACATTATTTCTCTTAAAAACTTTACAGAAATATCTCATCAAGTTGCACAATATCCATTTATAGAAGATGCACTTACATTAACTAATATTAGACTAATTGGCTACAATAAAGGTGCCTATGGTTATTTATTTTTAACAGAAATACAAGGAAAAGCATACAGAATAATTTCCTGAAATAATCCACTGCATGTTGAGTTTAATCCTGAGAGACAAATTATCAACAGTGGTGGCTGTCATTTCACCTCAGCAATCACAAACCATCCCTCTCCCCTGATCTCCCACTGATTTCAAAACTAATGAGACATGCAATGCGCTGTATGGGGTTAACACATAATCAAGACCCTCTGAGGTCATCCCAACACTGACATCACCCTCACAGCTTATTAGTATGCGTACAAGCTGTGGAATAGATGGATTATTGGCACGCTTCTCCCCCCCCCACCCAAAAAAAAACAAAATTCACAGCCCCGCATCGTCCACCGAAACCTGCTACATGACTGCTTCATTGATCTCGCACTGATGATTTCCCTGCCAGGTGAATTCGCGCACGTCGTGTGCACAATGCAGGGCTGTGTGGACAGGTGATGGGAACACAGGCTTCCCAAAAAAAAAAAAAAAAAAAAAACTACTGCAGTGGGCTGGTCCCGGTTAGGACGCTAAGCCCCTGCTCACTCATCCTCCACTTCAGGAAAAAAAAGCGGGGATTTGAGCACCAACATTTAGCGAACAGGAGGTGATAATATGACAGAAAAACTGAACAGACCCTCGAGCGGCATCGTGCTTTGCAAAAGAAGTCGAGAGTTGAACGCACACGGTGCAGAAACTTGCGTGCCGGAGAAAGCACTGCAATGCAGACAAGTTGAGTGCGATGGGGGGAACGCCGTGCGCACCTTCCGCAGGACCGACGCGGTTTGCCTCCACACTTTTCTCCGTGTGACCCTCCCAAAACAATTCTTTAGCCTACCGAAATTAAAATAGCCACGACGAGCAGTGAAATTTAACGGTCCGTTTCTCAACGCTGTCTGGTTTTATCGCACCGTGTGTTGCCCTTCAAGATCTCTACACCCCTGGCTACATTTGGCCCTCCAGTGGTATTTTCCACTTATTACCGAATGTTATCTTGCAACTTTTTCTTACGCAAATCAGAAGCTAAACAATATGCATCATAAGGCATTTAAATACACTTTGAGATATTTTAATAACATCCTATCGGCTGATAACAGATGAACAATTGCTGTTTCACAAAGACTTACGTGATGAGCAATGTTGAAAACCCAAAAATAAGAGGCATATGCTCAGAATTTTGCAAGTCATCCTTCACTTAGGACACGTTTCTCCGCATAGGTTATCTTAGTTAGATCGTAGATTGTTCTGCAGCATCCTCACACCCCCCTTTTAGCCCAACTTTAACTCGCGCAGCTCCAACTCCTCTTCCCGGGATCTCGGGCAGCCTTCTACCGGAGCGGGGACGCGCATCGGATGCTGGTGCTGATGCTGCGCTTCGCCGAGAGCGCGCACTTCTTCTTTTATATCCTTTAAAATTGTTTTATTTACATGACCGTGATGTGATGGTGTGGCTCCCGTGTGATATCATTGGACATATTTGCAAATGTGCTTAACCAGCAGAGTTGTGGACCAGCTAGGAGTCTGGGAGTGGGATTCTGTGGGTTCCTTCCACAGGAGTCCGGATGCAGAGGAGACCGGATGGGGGGAAAAAAAAAGAAAAACTTTTTCAGTTCGCTGCAGATTGACAGAGTTTTTATATCCCCAAACAGTTTGAAAAATATTGCATTGAAATGATGTCTTCAATCTCCCAAAAACGTCTTTAACGTGGTCAGAAAGAATAACTATCCATGTGGGCTGTGGATCAATCACCAGTCATTCCTCTTCTCTTTCGCCTTGGCATCTCATATCCCCCTCTGGCACACTTTTCATAGCTGCCAACTGGCCGCCAAGAGCGTACTGCACGAGTGAGGAGATGGTTAAGAAGTCTCTCTTTCCAGGAAGGCAGAGCTGCACTTGAATCTCAAAATAGATTTGAAGTCCTTTATATCTCGTACGCATCAGCGGCAGAACCAGAGAGAATAACAATAACAACCCAGCAGACCAGCAGGCTGCACTGTTCTGCACTTTATCCGTCTGACCTTGTCCAGGTACTCATTTCATGCAAGTGCATTAACAAAAATGCCCGGAGCAGAACAGGTTACGGGATGATGATGCCAGCTGTGCCTGAACTCAGACTCGTACAAACACACACATATATATATATATACACACACACACACATA
>JAQNCA010000010.1:5782615-5799967 GCA_029783725.1 Acanthurus tractus
CACACACACACACACACATACATACACACACTTGAACGCGCGCACACGCTCTGATGCAAGCTGTAAAACCCAGTGTGTGTTGAACTGATCCTGTGTGTTTGGCCTCCGTCCGCTCAATTGCAAATAAGACTGCGGCCTTGTCTTCTCTGTAATGTTAGTCATCTGATCAGGCACAGAGAGTTCAGCATTGTCCACCCACTTGTGAGGGGGCATTGTTGCCTTGTGTTGAGGTAGGCTCTCTCTGTATGACCCGACGTGCAGCTTTTTATGTACAGTTTCTTAGAAAAATCCATTTTGGAAACACTTATTGGGATTCTTTTGCTTTTGCTTTCGAGTGTCCATGTCCATCAAAGTTGAGTTTTTTTTAAAAAATGTATTATTTGGTATCATAGGTTTGGATGTTGTGTGCTGCTGAAAGATGACTTGCATTAGCAGCATGGTCTCGTAGATGAAAATAATACCCCCTGGAGCATTTTGCATAGCCTGCTTATCTCCTTTCTGGTCCTTTTGTCTGCTGGCAACCAACCAGTGCGACTCCACAGCAATTTGCATGAAAACGTCAGGAGCAGATAAGTTTTTACACAGTTATAACCTCAACAGAAGTCTAACAGTTCCAGCAGCCACCAGATAAGAGCAACATCTGTCGCTCAGGGGTATCAAGAGAGGTGTTGGTGTGGAGTGCTCTTCTTCTTGGCAAACATCTTTGTCTAAGGTCATAACGTACCATCTGCCTGGCCAGTGGTGTTCAGAGAAAGCCAGCTGTACTCCATATTCACAATCAATAGAAGAGCAGAGTAACATGTCCCAAAGGAGACGTGATGGCCTTTTAAAGGGACAGACACAGTAACTTTCCTGGATCTCTCATTAAAATACAACCTGAGCTCCATCTGCAGAATTGTCCCCTTGATGGACTCTCAGCTTTTTACGGTAGTTTGTTTCTTAAATTGCAGATGTGATTTTTTTCAAAGGAAATCTCTTGTTTTCTAAAAGATATCTCCCATTGGATGCTGCTGCATTTTAACAGCTATTCCCGTGGCAGGTTCATATTGTGAAACCGCTCTAATCTTTGCATATGAATAGCTGCTTCTATCATTTATTTAATGTAAGCTTGTGTATGGCGATGCAAAACTAAGTAATGTGCAGCTCACAATGCTGTACTGTCTGCAGAACTGCCCCTGCAGTGATGTTACTCCACCGATGAAAGTCTTGCTTCTGTTGACTTCTTGCCCGTAAACATCATAAAGATGAATTTACTTTTCCTGAGTCATTAAAATGATATTGTTTCTCTATTAATCTGAGTGATATTTTTCCCTCTAAAGAACAATCAGTCTCAATCCATAGTTGGGTCAGGCCTGTTTACTTAATAAGATTAGTAAATGGGAGGAACCCTTTATTGGCTGATGCAACTGACAGCCTTATAACTGCTAACCAAAGGCAGGCGACTGCTCTTATGGACAAAACAAGCTCTTTCTTGGAAAAAAAAATCCACTCAGGTCCAGTGAAATTATTGATTATTGATTCCAAATGCTTGCCAGGTAATCAACCCACTTATCTAAATCCTGTATCCTCTTGATGAGGGTCACAGGTTCGTGTTGGTTGTTGTAACTCTGTGTCATTAGTTCACACTGAGCCAATAATTAAGACCACAGCTGAACCACTCCAGGCCAATATCATCAGCTGACCTGCTCTCAGCCAATGAGATTCGCCATGCTTCCCAAAACCCCTCCTCTTAGAATGTACAGATCTAACTGGCGCTGTTTGACTTTCCACGGTGTCAACAGAGAGGGGGTGGTCAGGGTATGAAGATGGTCTACACCCGAAGGAAAGCCCCTCAGGGCCACGCTCCGTCGTTTACCCAGAGAGCTCCATTTCATCCAGAGCACGACAAGCCACATTTTCAGACAGCAGGTCAGACCTCCCTGAGTGTTTTCTCGTGTGTGTGTGTGTCTTTCGGGCTTTCGTAACACTGAAATACTCCATTTAGCGGACCTAGCTGTCCAACCCCTGCCAGGGATGACCACAGTTACCCACAAGTCTGGTGGAGTCTCCCTCGCTCAAGACATTCAAAACCCTCACCGCCATCTCCTGCCTTGTTTTCCAACATGCTGCCAGAAGATGCCACAGTGTGTGTTGCATCCGCGGCACCAAAGCCATAAGTGACACACTGTTCCTTGCCAGAACTCTTCTCGCTGAGGTCGGGATCGTGAGTCAGTGCTGACACTTGTGTAAGCTGGGCCCTTAAGAGCACAGGGCCATGTCGGAACCTTTTTCCTGCATGTTTACAGTCAGTCAAAGAAACTGCTCTCCAACAGCTGCCCAAACAGTCCCACTGAGCTGAATGCATCCAGTGTTGGGACAGCGAGGCTCTAATTTTAGGATAGGACATCCGTCATTCTCTCTTCTTTCCATGTTTCCACTGAAACTTTATTCAGTTTTTATGTAACGCGAAGTCACGTTCACCAATAAACTGCCGCCACAGAGTGTGCTTAGGCCTGCTCAGTTGTAAGTGTGGGCTCGGAGCACCGCAGCGCGTCCTGTTACTTGGAACAAATGGGCACAGTCCGGTTACGCTGAGAGCGGGACCCATTAACCGTCACTGCTGCCCTCTGTCTTCGGAGGTGTCACGGTACGTTGGTTTATATTTGGTTTCCGTTGCGTCTCTGCCTCACCACCTCCAGGCCACACATCTGGTCTTCAGGCCGACACTGGCTGAGCCCAAGCATTTCCTCCTGGTTACTCAGCCTCCCAGGAGAGCTGAAGGGAGAGAGAGAATGAGAGAGAGAGAGAGAGAGAGCGTGGATGGGGGAAGGGGAGAGAGAGGCGAGGTGGGGGTGAGAGCGGAAGTCAGCCATGGAACGAACACATCACGGCATCTCTCTTTCCCTCCATGCTCCGCTCTAGTCTGGAGTGATTCATCCCCTGCCCGTCCAAAGGGAGAGTTTTTGCCAGGGCTCTGCATCGCACGCTATCCTTGTTCCTCATCCCACAGCCCATTAACTGTATTGGAAAGCTATTTTTCTGTAAATTGTCACGTTTTGTGGGGAATTACGCAAAATATCCTAACTTGATCTACCTGACTCATTAGTTTATTGATCCCCTGATTAGTTTATTTCATGGAATTAGAGCTTTGCAGCCAGTTGATGTGATTAGTATTGATTTGTCATTCTCTGGCGTGGCTGTCTGTCTGCGTTGGTTAAATCATTTATGGTTAACAGACATGGGTAGGGAATTACCGTACACACATTCCTCCATTCACAAGCTGCTTTCTTACACTGTTCAGTTATTCTTGCCTGTCTGGTTTGACTTTTACAGTACCTCTCCCTGAGTTAAACATTAATCAAGTCTAATTATCTAAGCCCTCATCTTTTCCTCATTTGCCTCAGAGCCCATCTGCTTTATAAATATAACACAGCCTCCATGCTAGCCTAAAAGTTTGCAGTTTGTGTTTTCTTTGTTATTTTTGAGCCCTGCAAAAAGAAGCAATAGTCTTTTTTTTTTTTTTTTTTTTTTTGCAGGGCAAGGGCTATACTTAGGCGAGTTTGCCCAGTAGTAAAGTGTGGTGTGTGAACTGTAAGGGGCCCAGAGCTGACCTGGATAGTATTTCAGGTAGGCCAACAAGCCCAAGCTGGGCAGGGGCCGCCACAGGAGCTGGCTCAAGGCTGTGGCTCGCAGAGACAACAAGTCAGGTCACAGGGACACACAGAGCTGCCCAGCACACCAGGGAATTAGTCCAAATTGCACACGGGCGAGCTCTAATGTCTGACGGGGTTTTCCAAGGTCAGGACGGGAATCCAGGGGCCCGGGTGCTGTGAAAGGAAACATCCTTTCCCATCTTCTGCTTAACAGGGGAGTCCCGAAATGAAAAGTTCATTGTTCAACCCATGAAATTTGATTTTACATGTCTGCCAGTGGCAGCCCCATTTGTAGTCAGCAGAAGCACAAAGCCAACAGTTTCCAAATGAAACTGACATCCAAAAATGAGGGAATTCGATTTGATACGAGGAGCTGGCTCACAGTTAGGTAACTTTTACAACACTGAGCTAGTATTTTTTCAAAAAATATTTTTGGCTGTGTACATTGGATAATCATGATAAGTGCACCATCATTTACACAAAGTGCAGTTCTTACACCCCTCCACCCACCGCAGGTCTCTTTGTCTTCCTCAGTTGTTTTTACAAAGCGAACAGCCTTCTTATTGCCAACTTGTGACACTATAAACATGCAGATAGAAAAGATGAAGGCAGCTGTTCCTGTTGTGCATGCATTTTTAAAGACCAGGGTTATTTTTAGGTTAAGAACCCTCTCAGAGAAAAGGCCGATCCGAGTGAGAGCGTTTTCAGGGTTTCCTGGTTGGGGTGCATGCAGCTATTGCACAAAAGGTTCCTCTGTTCCCCAACTCCTACATTAAATTAGCCTGTTTTGCATGCCATATTATTTCCCTCCACCAGTTCACCCCTTGCAAGTGAAAGCCAAGCATTACAGGAACAGAGCAGCTATGTGCTGTGACTGCCAGGAGCGGCTGCATGCTCTACTGTAACATGGCCACCGAAGGCAAGCGAGTGAGGGGATCACTCCAACCTGCGGAGCTCTTCTAAGGACAGACCACTGTTTGTGTTACATTATCATCTATTTACCCTTTTCTCTCTCTCTCTCTTCTGTTGACAGAGTCCAACTGAGGTGACCGTTTCTCAACCAACTCACACAGCCAACGGAACGAATGGGTAAGGAGAGAGAGAGAGAGAGAAACAGATTTTTTTTGACCCAGATTTTAGGAAGTCAGAGTTCCTTATTTTACTGTTACACTTCCTCTAACTGCAGGGGGGGAGTTTTCATATTTGTTCTTGTGCAGGCTCATGTGTAAGTTTAGGTCACCTGATCTTTCACTTCATCCCATGGGGCTCTCCTCATGTGCCTAGCCATGCCACATGTGCCTAACCTCATAACCTCATAACCACACACATACACACACATGCGCGCTCACATGTGTGCATGCATTCAAGCTGTTAAGACTCACATGTTTGTTGACAGACGATCTGTGTTCCTCATGTTTGCTTGTGGTTAATGCCGTCCATTTTCACCTGATCACCTCCTGACATGTTGGTTAAGCTGTTTTTTAGGGGCCACGTTGACCAATAATCTGTCAGTCTTCAGCTTAAACGGTTGCAACCCATCGCAGTTGTAACATCAGCCGGAGTCAGACAAACACAACCAATTGCTCCGTAAGTTTGAAGGCCTGGTTACAAGGACCCACTCTGTATCTCGAGAATAATGAAATTCAAATGGTCATGTGGTCGACGAGCGAATGCAAGTGCCAGTGAAAAGAAGTGATTCATGGACGGCTTGATCCAGACTATTAGTGCAGGGCTGTGATCTCAGACAGTGATGTAGCCCCGGCTCTGCTCCTCTCCGTCTCTGGAATCATGCCCTTATCACCCCCCCCCCCATCCAACCCCTCTGCCCTCATCCACAATCTCCACTGTGCATCTGCCGACTCACAGGCAATGAGTCACAGATCGACACATACGACCGTCATACACTACCAACAAACCGACGAGGCTGTGCAAAAGCTCTCGTCTGGGGAAAAAAAAAAAGGCTGCTTCAGGAAGTGGGTAGGGGAGCTGTAGCTGAAACATATTTTTGCTGCAGTCATACAGGACATGCTGTCTCTTGAGGCTTCGGTGAAAGAAGGAAGGGAAGCCTAACTGTACTAGGTGACTCAGTCCTACCTCAGCAGCACTCCCAGAAAAGGTGTGGCTCGAATGTGTGAGTGTATGTGTGTGTGTGTGGGCATGCATGAGTGTGTGTATATCACCTGTACAATATATTGGAGGTGGCCTCAGGTCATAAGCCATAGTTAACTACTGGTTACGATGCCAGCGTGTTAAGAGTCTGGCTGTAATCTCCACACTCGGTGCAGAGATTAGAGAGCGTAGTGCTCGCTCACTACCTGGCCAATAACTGAACACACCCAGAAGTTCAGCTGTATAGAGGGAAAGCCAAGTCAGGCTCTGATAAATCAGGGCATTGTGATGCAGTAAATGGTGCCATATCCATTTATCTTCAGTCTCATGTTACAGGCAGGGCAGCTCCGGTTTTCTTTGTACTTTTATTGAGCAATCGAATTGAAGTGTCCAGAAGGAGACATTAATCTCAACCATTAGTTTGAAAAATAACTCAGATTTGATGGTGACAAATTGGGGGGGGTATGTTGGTCCTGCAGACTGAGGTTAATATGGTAATGCTCAGATAATTCTTCACGCTGCAGGCATGATGTGTGTTTAGGGAGGGAAATAGGCCCAAATCTGTCCAAAACAGAGTGGTGGGTGCAGAAACTGATCCGTGTGTGGGCCGTTACAGGGCTCTCCCAGAATTTAGTGATATGGTGGTTTACTACCAATGCATTCGAGTGTGTTGAAATTGCATTTGAATGTGGCACAGAGCAAGCTGTTTTTTGTAACAGTGTGGAACTTTAAATAGGTTGCGCTTCTCCGTGAGCATGTGCCTCCCTCACAAGTCGCATCGTTTTATTTTCACATGCATATTGTCTTGCTCTCATGCGTCAGAAAAGGCATGAGACCAAGTTGTAGCATCACAATAACACGCCACAACTGAGAAGTGGTTACACATTCAAGCATCTCTCTGTGTTTATTTATTGTCTGTGAGCTTCTGTAGAGCCTGTTAGTTCTAATTATAAAATATCTCAGTGTTGTAACAGTCATTAATCATTATCTGTCGCTCAGACTATAATTTGAGGCCTCGAAAGTCCTTTAAAGTCTTTGAATTTGTTGCTTAAGATGGGAACCCTGCCGAAATTGAAGTTTTCAAACAAGAAAATCGGTTTTCCCTTATTTCAAGAGTCCTGTAATAGATTAGTTGTGTGTTTGCGGTGACCTCTCTCACTGAGTGTGTGTGATGGACATTTCTCTTTTGTCTCTCGCAGTCAGCACAAAGTGCCAAGCAGCTTGTACCCTCCCGCTGTGCTCGCACTCAGATCTGTCTTTCATCATCACTGTTTTTTTTTTTTCATCCCAACTTTCCTGACACTCAAGTTCTTCCTCATAGCTGAGGCAGAGCAGAGTACAAACTGTACCAAAGAGAAAGTGGACACTTGAGGACTTCTCCATCTCCTTTCCTTGCCAATTTTTGCATCTCCTTTCTCATTGGCCCCCCTTTTGCCTTTCACAGCCTTTGACAGTGAAATTTTGACATTTGTTGGTGTGGGCTGCCAGGCTGTAATGGCTGAAAGAGACCAATGTTTCAGAATGTATTTCATGAGTGTGAATTTACATTAACGTGTGTTACAGAGGGTATGGTGTGTATGTTGAAATGTGGGTGTTTGCGTGAAAAAAAACAACTCAGAAGTGGGCCCCACGATAATTGCCTGTCTGAGTGTCTGTCGGCCTGTCTGTCAACCATCCAACCATCACAAACTGGCCCCGTTTACAACATCAGTAAATATAGAAGGTTTGAATTCACATGGCTGAGTTTTACCGTCAGTGACTTCGTTCGAACTGAGAAGTCACTTACACTTTGCATCATAAAATTTCTTGCTGATCAACACACTCCTTCAGTCACAAAATTCAGACTTCCTGTCACACACACATACATACACACACACAGGGCCCCCTCCTCCTCCTCCTCCTCCTTTCTCAAAACATGACTTTTTTTTCCTCTCCCCTTCGCCTAGTCCAGAGTTTCTTGGCAGTGGTCTTGGGTAAACAGCGTATTTTTAGCTGGGAGGTCATATAGGCCCAGTCTTAATCACCACATTCCCATTTTCCCACCAGCCCAGCTTCAGCCAGAGGCCCTCGCAGTCAGCATGCACTGTGGGGGAGGGGAGAGAGACTTGGAGGAGAGAAATGGATTTCTGCAGAGAGAAACTGATTATTTAGTGCTACAGTGTGACCCAGAGTTTTTTTTTTTTATAATGAAACATCATCTCAGGAAGTGCTCTGTATCCTTGCTTCCTGTTCTGATATCTAATAAATTGTGGGCTTTTTAATGTATGGCTGTTGTTTTTGTGCAGTTTATGAGGCTGGATCGACAAAAGTTATCCGTTTAAATAGCTTTTTGGACCCATCCGCGCATTTTCTCCACCATATAAATCTCTCTGAGCTTCTGTGACACAAGGGTCATTTTTGCCATCCGTGCATGTTCCTTGTGGTCACAAGGACTCGCTTTACATGCTGGAAAGTGTCTCCACTGTTTCCACCGCGGTCGTCCATGCCCGAGAGCAAGGACACTGTTTTTCTAACTTTAATTAGCTTCTCGCTGTTTTGATTAGACCCTGGACTGAAATCAATTACTCATCGCTCCAGCAGCTACCAGCAGACAGACAGACACATACTAATCAGCTCATTGTGCAGCTCGTTCTTGGTGGATTTAAGTGTGTCACCATCACTGTCACCGTGAAAGGACTGCAGACAATAAGCTCATCAGTTGTGATGACCTTGTTTCTGGATGTGGGAGCAGCCAATGTGCTGTTGATTGGAGTCATTAAGTCTGTAGCTTTATAGGGTAAATAGTACTGCAATCAATGTTGCTGGAATGGGAAGAACACATTCAGACTTGGCTGTCTTAGCTTCCTTTGCAGTCTTCTGCTTTCTGTAACCACTGAAACTAGATCCAGATATTCTCTTACCTTTTATTGGCAAAGCAAGTAATCAAATTCACAAGATGATTAACAGATTAACTGATTAAAAAGATAATTATTAGTTGCAGCTCGAACAGAATTAAATGTATTAGTGTTTTTTCCGTTACACTTAGATGTAACTTATGTAACTGCTGTTGAGGCTCTGCAGCCGTTTGACCAGAGGATTCTTTAAACTTGTACACATCCTGAATTCAAAAAAAGTTTAGCCTTTCCAGAATGCCACTTTCTTACCCAATCAAGATACAATCACCCACCCCCAGTTAACCTGATTACCTGTAGTAGATGGGAACAGGTGTTTTGAGATATCCATAACTTTCCCAGTAGGCATATGTTACAAAAATCAATGAAGTTGATGGAGTGAAACATGAAATCTTTTTTTATTCGTACTGTTTTCATTGAAGCACATGTCAAAAAGTATTAGGGCAGTCATTTTTATTTGCTTTACACAGCGTCACAGTGGTTTTAGATTAGAGATGTAGTTTTTTCTCCCCAAATGAGAAATTCCCAGTATATCTGACCTAATTACAGCCGGGAGCCTGCTGCTGTGAACCGTTTTTCCAGTTTTACTCGTAATTACGGATTAAAAGATCTGGCAGCGGAGCAGCTGATCCCTTAACGATTTTGAACCTTAATGAAACCGTACCTTCAACAATAGCGGCAGTTATTACTCATCACATAATCACGGTGGAAGACAGAACGGGGTCAAGGCCGCCGCGTCGGACCAGATTTACAGCCAGTTAGGTTGCATTGAAGTAGTTAAAGTCCCTGCAGCCTTGAGTACAGTGGCAATAAAACTGATTGGTCTCACGCTGATACAAAACTCACTACCTTACCTCACAGCCACTCAGGTCCCTTTTTCTTTTTTCTTTTTTTTAACTAACTTGACTGATTCATTGTCCTCTCAGGACCGTGTGGGCGTGTGCACGCTGTATTTGATTGACATCTCCTTGACTCTCCTGTTAGTTGTGTTACACCTGTTAGGGCTGGTCCACGAACTGCTTTATCTTTCTGACCTGGAATTTGGTGACGTCATATAATTCATATTAAAGCTCCACCTAACTAAACTTTAAGCGGAGTGAATTTTACAATGTTAAAGGGTTTTTCAATTGTTAATGTCGTGGGTTTATTGGCAGATCTATATTATTAAGTGGTTTTATAAGATACAGAATTTATTTACCAATCCATTTATTAGAAATGAGCCCTGCTGACTCCCATTTGTCCACCAAACACCAACACACCTTAAACACCAGCTTAATGGATTATATCCAACATCCATCATCATCATCCATGCAGCTGTTTATTTTTTATTTTTTTCTCTCAGCACTTGTATCAGATCAGTATTTAATATCAGCCAATACACAAAGCTCAGTTATAAAGATCTGTGTCTGGAAGGAGGAAAATGGTCTTGGAAGGTCTGTGGTGACAACGAGAGATGGATAGATGAGTGTTGAATGGCTCATCTCATCTCCAGTCACATATCACACAGTAACTGAGGGGCCTCGTTGGCTCTGGACTTCACATTCTCTCAGTTCTGTGCAGAAGCTGGAGGACGTTTGCACTCACACGACTGCACACAGGCTGTAAATATGGTCTTTAGATTTATTATACAATCAGATCTGTGTGGTTGTTGCGTGCAGTGTGTGGAAATCCTACCCGTCATGTTTCAAATTATTTTTTCTTCTCTTTCTCACTGATTTTTTTTTTCCCCCAAGACCTCACCCTCTCTCCTGCTTTTGGGGACAGCCTTTATGCGATCTGGGCTGCTGATCATTTTCCTTCTTGCTCACATAAACACATTATGGTTAAGGAGTTACACCTGTTTCCCATGCAGCACTATTTTCTTTTGAAGCAAAAGCGCTTAGTTATCAGTGTTTCTTCAAGGAAAAAAACTACTGTGCAATGTGTTGATCTCAAACAGAGGGGAAGAAATACCTTGATTTTCAACACATTTCAAGCTCCAGCAGTTAGCTTGCGTGACATTTAAATGATGCTCCTCCTCGGCAGTAGCTGCTGTCTGGAGAGAAAGAAAGAGAGATGCTGTCTGTAGATGTGAACTCGCGCTCTTCTCCGTGCTGTCTAATCCCCATGTCAAATTGCTTCCTGCACTCCACAGGAAGTTGCCCACTGAAGGCCCCACCGTCACGGCCTCTGCTGGGACTTCTGGGAATGTGGGGGCGGTTGCATGGGGGGCTGGGGTTTTGCATGAAGGTTGGGGTTTTTAAGGGCTGCTGGACAGCTGTGGAGATCCCAAAGCCCCCACATCTACAGTGTGCTGAATTCGTCAGCCATCTTATATTTTGTTACAGCACAGATTTAAGTGTGATGGGAAAGACTGTATAGATTGAAGCGTTGCATGCAGATGTTCAGCAACAGAATTTCAAGCGTGTGTGTGTGTGTGTGAAACTAGAAGACTTTAGAACTTCTATCTTCATGTTTGGATGCATGTTGTTTTTCATTGTGCTTTGGCAGTAAAAGATCCAGTCAAAGGCCTTGAGACCTCCAATATTATACACTTAAGACATCAAAGAAACTTTCCTGTTGCTCTTGCACTCATAAAAATAGTACAGGGTATCAGTGTTATTGATGAACTGTACTTGATTGAGTGTGTGTGGGCCCAGGAAGTCTGTGTAATACTTCTAATTTGTTAAAATGTCACATTCGCTGTTGAGTAACTACTTAAGGCTTTGCAATATGTATGTGGTTTGTAAGTGTTTCGGTCTGCGTGTGTGTTCAGTAGATGATGTATTTATATTTATTCTGTTACTTAGCTGTTACTTAACCTAACTGAGCAGCGAACATCAATTTAGAGTCATGTTATGACTTTCAACATTTTAGAGTTGAGAGTTATTGTGACATTTTGATTCTTCTGACATTGTCAACAATATAGTCGACTTATAAAGTGCTTGAGGTTAAAAATGGGGGGCAGACATGTCAGCGGCAGAAAAACAGATTTCTGTCTGTGCTAGCAGTGTGGCGAGATGCCCACGCTTCTTAGAAATCTGCTGCCGACACGAGAGCCAAGTATGATTTTTGACTGCAAGAATATTCTTTCAAGATGTATGAACATGTGTACCTCATAACCTCCTTCGACTGTCGGTTCAAAGCTGCAGCAGGTTACACCAGTTGTTTATACGTTTGGAAATACAGAAATATAATATTAGTTTATACTAAATTAGGGTTTAGAAACTGAGTGTAATCATTGTTCCTTCTGTTTTTATGGTATTGACATTTTGGGTGAAAGCCCTCACACACAACAGAACACAATAGCTCGAGGTACTGAACATAGACACCCCCGCTGTGAACACCAGTTTATATTCTCCAGCCGAGGTGTAGTTTCTCTATAAATCTAATCCGTCTCTGGTTTTGACTGCATGCAGACTAACTCTGCCTGTGTGCGTGCATGTCTCCGTTATGTAGCAGGGGTTATTAACAACCTCAAATAAGAGACGTCGTCACATATCTGTGTTTATTTTAATACCTTTAAGTGGGGTCTGTGCATGCAGGGGCTGTCAGAGGCTGCTGCTGTAGCAGGCGATTCGGCTTAGTAACACAGCCTGACCGGGTGTAATATGACAGGATCACGACTTTCTCCTTCTCACCTCAGCTGTCTGATGATGCCCTGAACCAGTTCACACACACACACACAGACACACACACACACACACACACACATATATACAAAAACATTGGCCTATATTCTAAAGTTTTCATGGCATTTGAGCATACAGGGCTAATGCGAGTCGGTCAAGAGCAACATTTCATAAAGGAAACAAATTGTGTTAATTTAAGCATAATAGGTATTGTTTGGGAGTTATGACCCAGAAGTCAAGCTGATAAACCATAGTATAGACAGGATCTCGTCACAACACACACAAAAAGAAAGGAAGTGGCCTCTGCAGTCTTGTAAGCTGAGTAAAAACAGATAAGGCTATATTCAGACTCATTGATTATTGCTGCCTTCCGTGAGCACAAACCCTCCGGAAATGATCAGATCAATACTGATATAAATCAGCTGGAGAAGGGGATAGGTAACTAGAGGCCAAATATCCCTGGGAGGGAGGGCTCGATCCATTTCCTGAGCAACAATCCCTGGAGGAAAAGAGCAGGAAGGAAGGAGGAGTTTGCCGCTTGTACATCACATGCTACTTAGACCCAGGAAACAGAGAAAACAAACGAGTAATTAAAATAAATAAAGAGGAGAGATAAAACCTCTAAACTGTCTAATAGACTGGAAATGGACCTTGGCCTGTGATAACAAAGTCTGAGTTTGTCCTCAGCATGGCCTGGCCAGATGTTGCAGCATCATGTATGTGGAGCTGGTTTGCAAACATGATCATGAGGCATTAAAGAGGGAAAGAAAGACGACGGTTTTCGGCAGATTTACAGATGTTTTTGATGTTTTGTGGTTTTAACTATTCAAGCCTATGACCTCTTGAACCTTCTGCCTCCTTCTGACCGGCGTGAGCCGGCTGGCTGGGAGTCAGGCCGGCGTCGCTCTGTCACGTTTATTTTCAGTCGCCAGCTCGGGCTCGAGTGATAAAAGAGAGACGAGCTGTCCACAGTGGCGTGGTATGTATCAGTGTGTGTTTGTGTGCCCGAGCGCTGCTAGGGAGGGAAAGCAGGAGAATGCTGGAGGACAGATATTCATGGCACTTCTTCCAGTCCTCCCCACCCGTGTGACCCGCAGAGAGCGTGTAGTTGGCACCGTGTCACATGGGGAGGGGGTTCACAGCCAACTGTGTGTCTCTGGGCCAATTAGCTAACCAATGGGAGGGAGTAGCCGGAGGAAGACTGGAGTTGAGAGGGAAGTGAAGTTATTTACATTCTCTTTTTGCTCCTCCACGCAGGCACACGGTCTCAGAGGTGTCTGAGGAGATGAAGAGCCTGATCATCGAGAAGAATAAGATGGGCATGGAGGAAGAGCCTGAACTGCTGGTCAAAGGTGAGTCAGAATCACAGCAACATTACTCTGGTGTTCCTTCAACTGAATGCATGTACCTGCCAAATTTTAGTTGTAGCATATCTACAAAAAACTTTGCTCAGCAGCTGAAAATGTAATCAAAATGCTAATTAATGGTTCTGTTAATGGTTCAGCTTAATTGATGCAAGATTTTGCTGTGTTTTTTTTATGTATATCAATGCAAAAACCTGTAAGTTTTAAAATGTCAGACAAACCATTCAATTTGTGCTCATCTCCTTAGCCATTTCAAGTACTTTTGAAAGTCTACAGACAAAACACTGAATAGATTAATCAAGTAACTGGACGTAAATTGAATTCTAATGAATCTGTAGTTGCAGCCCTATGTAGTCCCTCAGTTAACAAACGAGGTCCTGGCAGACTCCGGTTGGTGCTGTCTGTCTCATTAAGTGTAGTATGTAATTCATTACCCTAATTGTCTCCTAATAAGTACTGTCGCAGCTCCATGCCGCGCTGTCGCCCCGTAGCCAGCCAGCCACCCTGTGACCACATGTGGCCCACAGCAGCTCCCGCTCTCCCCTCCCCGCTCTGAGTGTTCATGTAAGGATAGCTACTGGCATCAGCAGTGCTGTCTTGAGTGTCTGATGCTTTTGAGGAATGATCTCATAAGATATTTCTGTGTGATTTTTTTTCTTTTTTTTTTTTTCCCTCTCTTCTTGGCTGGCTCCTGAAAGGGAGCAGTAAAATGCCTGCACTTGGATAAGTTACGTCCTGTTTGGAATGGCGGCAGTCAGATTGCCTAATTCTGACAGCAGTTACTATGCGCCCTCGGCTAGTGCCCCTCCCTCGCTGCTGTCCCCTCTCTGTCCCTGTCTCACTGTCAGAGGAGAGGAGCTTTCCTAGAAAACCGAGGACAGTTTCTCTCCTCAGGCCATTGATTACACTGTCACTCGAGAATTCAGATTTTGTCCCACTCCCCCATCCTTCAGCTGATCTCACTGTTACAGCCAGTATTGCAGCAGTTGGATTCCTCAGGGCAGCTCCTTCACTGGGGCTTTTCTTCTCGATCTGAATGTTTGTTTGTTGTTTTCAGCAGGGCTTCCTGGGACTATAAGGGGTTAATATTGCACTGGTATCTAAAATAGGCCAGCAGGCTTGCAGATGTAAAGAAGGAATTGAATTAAAGCCATGGACATTGACACACCTTTGTTGATTCACAGTTGAAATGAAATGCTGCTCACATGGTGCAAAGCTGCTCAAGCTTTGTTTGATTCAAAAGGAGGAACAAAGGTTATTTAAGACTTTCTTGTGCATATACAAAAAGTCCAGGCCCTATTTATAATTCATATCTGCAAGTTTGACTTTCTCTGAAAGTGTTTCTTTCATTTCACAAGTCCGATCAAATTATTGACTTACCTAAATATGAATTCTGTAGCTGACAATATAAACAGGCCGAGTAAATAGACTTTATTATAGCAACAGAAAAAAAACAATCAGCCATAGTAACATATTTTGTCTAGTTATGGATTGTTTAAGCACAATTTGTAACATGAATCCTGTTGTTCATGAACAGTGGCAGTAAAAGGCATTTGTGCGAGGTCGGTGTTTTGTCTGTAGTTCAGGAGCTGAACTTAGAGTTTAGTGTTTGAAGAGAAAAACACTTCCCTCAAGTGAAATAGTGCTTTAATTCCACTGATATTCATAAATTAGTCCTTTTAAAATGCCATCATCCATATGCCTGCAAGTATATGCATAAAAACAAATGAGAATTGAACTTTTCATTTATTTACAAAGCAGATGTTTCATGTCATATTTTAAGATTTGTGAAACAAACAATTAAATACAAATACAAACGATTAAATACAAAAGTATTTAAGAGGATTGCAGTGAAGAGATGCAAATGCACAGAGAGAGATTGTTTGCTCACTGTGTATGAGGGGGCAGGGCGCTGGAGGTCAGGGGTCACAAATGAAACAAATTAAGGGCGAGCCGTGGCCCCCGGGGGAGACATTAGCAGGCCACAGAGATGGGATCCAGATGGGGGGCCATGGGAGGGATATGCAAGGGGTCTTGGGACTCTTTCCGTCTCTCTCTTTGTTTTTTGCCTTTCCTTATCGCACTGTTTAAAGTTCCCAAAAAGAGCAGCATCTGTGAGGCATCCCGTGTCTGTGACAGAGGCGTCAAGGTAGCGGGAATGCCCTTCTCTCCATGTCTGTCGCCCAGTCAGCTTGTCTGCCTCCCCCGTCCCACATCCAGTCTGTCAGCGAGCTCAGCCTGACTTACCTCATGGTTTTTATTTATCCGTTTCATGTTGGGTTTTGATGCTGGCCCCCTCTGATGTGGTGTTAAGTACCTCCAGGGTTTTTGCTTTGGGCTATATTGGGTGGGTTTATGGTGGGTTCAGACATGCCACTTATATCATATAGAAGCATTCTTAAACAGGAAACACAGCCTGGGAGGCTGAGCCGTTTGCCCCCCCCCGCCCCTTTATTTTTACTTTGGAGTAGAAGTAAGGCAGTGGAAGCTTTGCACTGCTTGAAAAAAAATCACCTGAAGGCAAAGATGAAAATGGAGAAAAGAGAAATTGAAGAGATGAAGGTAAATAGGAGGTGCGAAACCAGAGCGGAGAGAGTTGAAGGCGAAGAAGGTGCTGGCTGACAGGTGGCATGCAGCTTGCTAACCACAGGGGAAGTTGTGATGCTGATGTGGCGTCATAGCTGTTCTCACAAAGTAGGAAGCCGAAGGTACATTGCCTAATTGTTCCTTTAAAACGACTGCTAAATATGCATGCAGAAGCCATTCAAACACACATGCACAGCCACCCCACACGTGATACACCGCCGGTGTGTAGCAGTGCCGTGCCTCCGCAAATGTTCCCACCCCGCCTGGTTTCGGTCCAGGTAGCCTGTTATGACCCTCTGCCAGTCTTTCCATCAGCCCTCTGGATGAACTATGACCCTCTACCAGGATTCTTTCATCCTCTTGTTTTTCTCTCCAGGCAGCATCTGGACAGAGTTCTGCCAACTAGTTTATTTATCCACTTTAAGATTAAATATTTTTTTTTTGCACACATAGCCGAGGGAGGGGAGAAAAAGTTCATGGCTGTTTGGGAACAGTGGGTCTGGTTTGTTGCAGTCTTTCCAAACCCTTAGGACTTTGGGAACACAACAGTTTTGCACTGTAGAGCCAGGTCTGGCAAGACCAATGGGCATGCCTATGAGTTGGCTAAAAGCATATCTGCTTTACTCTGTCACACTGTTCCAGGACATCTCTTTCTCTCTCTCTCTCTCTCTCTCTCCTCTCTTTCCCTCCTTTCTCACTCTGTCAACCTCTAAAGTAGTAATTATGTTGGCTGCATGCAGGCTTTAATGCCTATGCCATTAACTGACTGTATTTTTATCCCCTAGTATTTACCCCAACAAGGCAGTCATATACAAGCTGCAGCAAACTTTATAGACAATTACATGCCTTGGGGATTATTCTCAGTGAAGACATGGTACGGCAGCTCTGGTATATTAGCTCCATGACTAGCCAACTTAGCATCCAGACCTTTCCAGTGACATGCTTGTCATGATGTCTGGATGCTGTACATAATACATGTAAGGTTTTGTATTTTTGATACCACAGTGAAACCCAGCATTAGGTGGGGAGTGGCACCTGGGTAGAGCTTGCAGGAGGTAGAGGAGGACTTATCTGCAAAAATGATATTTTTGATTCGCATTGCATCACATATTATCGTGGTGTATCATGTCGTATGTATCGCATCATTATGTATTGTGCT
>JAQNCA010000010.1:5876207-5890912 GCA_029783725.1 Acanthurus tractus
AAAAAAAAAACCTCCTTCATTCAATAATGAATAATATGTCAAGTGACTCGCTGCAGTTTTAAAAACTAACTTTAACTCCATGCTGTACGTACAGATTTACACATGTCATTTCAGTTTAGGAGCCATGTTCTTGAGAAATTCTGATGACCGTCGGGGGTTTTTTTTTGTAAAACTACTATTTTAAAACTAATTGGATTCATTTAAAAATGCATGGTGGTTGAAAAAAAACAGAGCCGGTTTTCTTTGCCCTTGAAAAACTTGACAGTTTCAAGAGGCAGAGCTTTGACAAGTCTGCATGATAAAAATGCAGACTGAAGCGCTGAACCTTCAGTCTTACCAGAGCCGCGCCTCGATCCTCCCTCCTTCCCGGAGAGCTTGTGCTGGGGCTTGTTGATGCGGTGCTCTGGGGTTCCCATCCCACTCTGGGGGTTCTGGGAGGACGGTGTGTTGGAGGAGGGTTTGATCTGCTTGGCAGCAAAGTCCAGGTCTGGAATAGCTTTCATTAACTCAGCCTGGGTCTCCTCCAGCAACCGGTTGATGTCCTGGGCGCTGTACTGTGTCAGGCTCGCTCGCTTCTCCTCCCAGTCGCGCTCTGCTGCCTGCGAAGTGTAGGGACGGATCAAAACACTTAAAAACACACAGTCAGTGCGATGCTGCAGTGTTGCTCTTATATGATTTGTGTCGCAGAGTATCTGACCGGCGGAAAAATAAAAGAAGGAAAAAAAGGGTGGAAACCTACCAGCCGGACCTCCACAGACAGAGCTTTGTCAGCAGCAGCACGGCGCTCCAGCTCCTCCAGAGCTTTGCCCTTGTGAGGAACAGGAGGATGATTGTCTTTGTGCGGGCCAGACGGGTTCCCGTGGCCGCGGCTCAGGCTGGAGTGGGGGCTCCAGTTGGACAGACTGTTCCCTCCCCCGAGGTCATTGATGGTAAGCGGCGGGCTGGTGGGGATGTCGAAGTCTGAAAACTTTCTCAAGTCGTCGTTGTGCTTTGATGAAGAGCTGGAGAAGTCCTCCTGCTTCTTCCACACCCCCTCATTCGCTTGTCTGGTTTAAGTCACGGAAGATGAATTCATTAATCAGCTCTCTGAAATGTTTCACAAAACTAAAAAGCATGAATAATCCATGACTTGGAGTGAAAACAATTGAAAAACATCCAAAAAGCTCAAAACACTGTGACGGGTAGAAAACCTCTGCTGGTACTGAACAATTCTTCAACACCACTTTTACCCACAAAGACGAAGAGAAAAACTAAATTCGATGAGCTCTTTTGATCAGTGAGGTTAATTAAACCAGAAAGTGAGGTGCTTTTTTGGACACAAGGCTGATTGGGAGATAGACGGCGGAGAGCTCAAGGGCAAACTTAAAAAAATCGAAGTGCACACTCGACATAAAATGAAAAAGTCTGCATTTATGCGACTGAAAAGAGCCTTCATCAGCGTGCCATAACGCCGAGTGGCCACATCGATGCACACTAAGTACTTGAATGATCCCTTCAGGAAATCTTTTTCGCTACATATATTATGATTTCAAATCATATCTGGATCTGTTAGTTTTAAGAGCTTTGGCTTAAGAAAATAAATGTTTAATCTCTGATCCGGGTCGATTAAATCTAATAAATACAGTCTTCAGTCCAAAACCTGTCTTCCCACCACGCTGTATGAAAATCCATAATGTTCTGCTGACACATCAACGAAGAGGACTGAGAATATAATCTCATTGGCTGAGGTGCAAAAAGGAAAATCCCTCCTTGAATTGATTAGAAAAGGGGCAAGTTTTCCTGTCAGCTCATCGCGGACATATTTCACCGCAGCGTAGGAATTTATCGAACAGCTGCGTTTCCATTATTATTTATTGGATGACTTAAAAGCTTTTCAATCTCCGGAGCATTTTATGGGAATTTGATTTACATTCAACTGTAATTAAACATAAATTTGCTTTCTTTAAACTGGCACATGAAGCATAAAGGTGCTGATCTACTGCTCGTACTTGCGCATGGTGGCCAGGGTGTCCGTTATGGTCTTGCAGCGTTTCAACAGGGCGTCAAGCCTGTGCGGCTCCTCTTTCAGGAATTTGACGGCCTCCACCTCCACCCTGAGCACCACCCGCATCTTACTCTGCAGGCCCGGGAACTGATCTGCAGAGGAGAAGAGTGACACAGGAAGTCAGCCATTTTTTTTCCTCCCCGCAACATGAATTAATTATAGTTGTCAAAGGACGACGAAAGCTGTTTCTGGTAATCAAACAAAACATTTTTAACAACAGAGAAGGGTCAGGCAGTTCATTAAGACAATGAGCAATCTGAGCAATCTGAGACTGATTAAATGTTTGACAGACCGGCTGTTGGTGACTAAAAGATAATCAGTACCGTGGTGAGTAATTAGTGTGTTATAAACTGTCTGCCGGAGTAAAAAAAAAAAAAAAAAAGGCTGTGTTTTCTGTTTTTGTGACTGCACAGAATGTGAAATGCACCAAAGTGACTCACTTTTCAGCTCCGTGAGTGTTTCTCCCAGCTTTCTCAGAACGGTGGCCTTCTCCTCCAGCTCCTGCACCGTCACCAGCTTGTGGTTGACAGATGACTCCTTCTGGATCTCCTCCACCGACTTCTCCAGGTCGCTGTCGGTGGAGCAGACAGAAGGCTGAGCACCAGGGATTCCTCTGTTACACTTAAATTTCACTGAATGTTTATCTCCGAAATGATGCTACTTGAGTTTCAGCGACGGTTTCTGCCAATAAACTGTCTCTCAGTCAACTGCCAGCTAGATCAACAGTCCTGGACAGCTGAACCGGAGGAGTGCGGAAGGATATTTTAAAAGTTTCATGCAACGACTGAGAGAAAAAGAAAAACAATCCATGCGAATGTGAGTTTTCTCAGCTAATATCGAGTGTGTTCTGGTCCGGTCGGACTTGTGTCACATAAAATCTGCCCGAAGTTATGCAATGAATCAAAGTTCTCATGTATAATTAACTGAAATTAATTGGCCATTAGCCAGGCAGAATAACAGACATTGATTAGCGGAGATCATCTAACGGTTCAACCAATTAGTCTGCAATCAAAATGCAGCTCCGAGTGATCCAGAAACTTTTTCTCTTGCTCACATCCAGGAATTATCGCCACGGCGAACATTTCCACAGACAAGACAGAAGCAAGTTATCTGATTATTAAATCTCAAGGTGGTGCTCGGCTCTGGTTTCACAGATGCGTCAATTAGTTGCTGGACGGTCTCATACTTCAGATCTTAATAAGCATCTCGCTCTACGCCGGGCTTAATTACAGTTACAGTTTCATCCTATCAGAGCTTCATCCAATGAGTCATCTAATTATAAAACAGATGTGAACTTTGTCATGTCTGGAGCAGTTACGAAACACACGTAAGAAGCTCGTCTTAAAAAGGATTTTCTCTCAAGTTGTGCATTCGATACGCTGAGAAAAATGAATGAATCATAGAGGTACGAATCCATTTTTTTTTCTCTGATGAATAATATTTGAAATGTTATGGTTGGAGAAAATGCTTTGTCCACATGTACATGAATATTTTTTTAAAATGCAGCTTTTTTAATGTGATTTGGCTTTTTGCAGTTTTTTTTTTTTTTAAAAAAAGACCTTTTGAACAGACTAAAATTCAGGGTGAAGATATTTGAAAACTTTGTTTGCAGTGTTGCAAGTAAAACAGAGTTCATGGCCGGAGTTGCACAATTATCTCCTTTGTTTACATGAGGCCACATTTCATGCTGCTTTAAACCCTGCGAACAGGACTTTTATACGTTATGCATAAACTAAACTATTTCACTATACTGATGATCTGAGGGTCCAGAATGTGCTGTGCAAGTCGTAATCCAACATTCCCACATTAAAGTCCCTGCCACAAACCCTGCTGGCATTGGACAAAACCCAGCATCCAGCCACTGGTGCAGCTTTTAGTCTCAATGATTGGCCAATATGGCTTAAAGGTTTGGCCCTCGACATTGCGTCCTGCTTGTGTAAATGGGATTATTTTTAGAAAAAAAAAAAAACAGAGTAAGAATCCTGTTTGTATGCACATGTGGACCAGGCCTGGGTCTTATACTCTCACTGACTGAAGCTGCTGGATGATGAGCTCCTCCTCGTTGAGGTACTTGAGTCTCTCCTCCTCGACCAGGAGGCGCTGTCTCTGCAGAGGATCCTCCTGCTTCCTCAAGGCGTCGGCCACGCGCACGTTCAGCTCGGCTTCCGTCCGCTTTAACAGACTTCGCACCGAGTCCTGGTTCTCCAGCTGCACACACACACACACACACACACATATACACACACATATTCAAACACAATGGAACAGATAGCACATATTGCTCTTACTTTTGCAGGGCATGTTATACACTCAGCGAGCGCTTGGATATAAACTGTATCAATGGTAACCTGCTAGCCTCATGAGAATAGCTTGTAGAAGTTGTGAAATCTGCCATCGCTGCCACTGCAGCAGAAAAATGGGACAATAAGTGGGAGAATCGCGGTCGCCTCAGGCTTTTCAAAACAGACCACAGTGTTTACAGCAACAGCATATTTTGCCCGAACCGTCCATGAGAGGGCTCGCTGTGGACGCTGGTTTCACCGCATGACCTCCTCTGCCTTCTTACCCAACAAGAACATTTGCACTAACTCTGAATGCATGTGTGTTTTGCAGGTATTGTGAGTGTTTAGCCTCGTTGATGCAGCGTATAGTTCCCCCTGTGACACGTGTGTGCACCAGGACGTCTGTCTGATGTTAGCCTCGCACGGAAAAAAATGCCTCGAGGAGAAATAAGGATTTCCACGACAGAAACAGTGAGTGTGAGCTCGGCTCCCTCTCAGTGTTATGAATGGAATATTCTACAGGACTGCTGCATGTAATACAACTCCCTGAGATGAAAGCACCTGGTAAGCAAGAAAAATTAATAATTGATCAGCCTTATGTTCCAGGAAGTGCAACAAGACAACAATATTACTAACGTTTCAAATCACCAACCATTTCCCATCAAAGCTGCTAACCCCAACCAAACACAGAAAACACTGTATGCTAACATATTTGAAAAAATATCAATATATCCAGAAAAATACTTTTTTTTTTTTTGGATTGTTTTTCTCGCAGCTCTGTGTCTCCCTCTCTCCCAGCTGTCTCCTGCACGCTCGCTCTGTAAAATTCATGAGCCGCATGTAAAATTTAAGCTGCCGGCCATCACCACGGGCAACAATATGGGTCCAGGTAGAGAGGTCACACTTGGGCAAACAGAGAGGCAAACAGCAGACTGTCCTCTCTGGGTACAACGCTGCCTCGGCTGTTTGACTCTCTGTCTTGCTGCTTAGCCGGTTCAAGAAGCCCTTGTGGCTGCTGTCGAGGAGGAAATAAAAGCACTGCACGTCTATCATCCAGCACTCCCGTTACTCCTCGTTCTCTTTTTTCCCTCCCTGCAAGAGACTCGGATCTCATTTGCCACTGACGGCATTTAGCAAAGCATCTCTTCCTGACTCCTCCAGCAGTAACCATGGCAATGCTTGCATGGTGATAAATGCAGTAAATTAGGGGCCTCATCTCGACTATAACATTAAAAATGTACATATCATCACCCGCTGTCACTGTCAATATATTTGTATTCTGCTCACTGCACATTACTGTCAATATACTGTAACTCACGCTGCACGCTGTACATAATAATGCAGATATGCATATAATGTGGACACCCCAACCGACCTATTCATGCATATTTACTAAGTCTTTATTATTTATTTATTTATGTATTTTGAGTCTAACGTCCTCATGGCATTTCATCCGATTCCTCATATACGTTAACTTTTTGCATCAATGACATATCATGCAACATGAACTGAGATTTCAATCTTTTACACATTCAATGTGGTTGTTCATCTTCAAAAGGCACAATGCCCTCAATGTGTCGTGTGAATTTATGAAAATACTGTAGGTTCACGATTGAAGTGAAGATCAAATAAACATCAAAGACGCTGCTCCTGCATACGTGCGTTGAAATACTGTATTGTAAAGATTTTACACCACAAAAAACATCACAGATGACAACTGCATGTAGAAAATGGGACTGTTTTATAAAATATTGGAGAATTGTGATGTTTTTGGTAAATAACACTTTGTAGCATTTTGCACCATAAATCGAAACTAATGTAAGTGCATAAAGTTGCTTTACATTCTCTCTGCAGTAAGACAGGTGGGACCCCGAGCGATCAAAATGCTGCCACTTGATTCCTTGAAAATGACTGGATCCGTGCCAACCTGTTGGTTCCAGGAACTCGGGATAATCTATTGAAAACTCCTTTAAAAGCTTTCACAGGCACTGAAACGGATTCTCAGTTATTTCTAGGTCTATTGAAATACACAGAGCAATTGGTGTTTCTGAGAAGACTTCCTGCTGTTGAACTTACATAAATGTACTTTTTTAGTGCTGAGAACACTACAAAAAAAAAATCCATTGAAATACGTTTGATTAGTGTGGAGGCAGAAACCCTGGACAGCCTCTCACTCTATGGTTTGACTGCCTTTCCCTGCTGTTCAATGTTTTATGCTTCTTTTAATATGGTTTTATTTCACCAGCTGGGGTTTCTAAATGTTGTTGCAATCTGTGTTTATGGATGTATGAACTGCAAAGTATGCCCTGTGACTGTACATGTTACTCAAAGCTTTTCAAAATCAATTTTTATAACCCAGTTTTTCCTTCTTGTTTAATCATTCTTTGGTCTATTTATCTGCTTGGCTCTGCCGCTCATACTATGACCTTTTACTTGGAACTGAGAGCTGCTGTTTTAACTCTTTATAGACTGCTGTAATAAAAAACTTTTATAGAAGAAGTTTATAAAGTTTAAAGTAGCAAAAAGGAGATACATTATTGACTAGAATGTCATAAAAGTTCTTAAAAACCTGAACAAATACTAGTAACTATCTGCATGGCTAAATATCACAACAGGAAGTAAGTTTTTCCAAAAATAAATAGAATTTGGGAGAGCAGAAACATCAGAAAAATGGATTTTCTCCGTGGAAATACTTTGTACCTGTGTCTTTCGTAACAGGCCGAGCTGCTTGCGCAGGTCCGTGGCGTTTTCCTGCAGGCCTTGCAGGTGTTGCTGCATCTGCCAGCGGCCGACGCTGTTCACCTGGGTTGTGTTAGAAGGTGGCGGCGGCATCAGAGCTAGAGGCGCTGATGGTGTATGAGCTGCCAATCACAGAGCAGGACATGGGGGGGTCAACAGGAGGTCGTTGGGAAACAAATTGGTTAGTGTACAGGGTCGTGCTCCGGTGAGATTTGCAGTCAGCCAGCATGAGGCACGGTACAACGGTAACACACACACACGCAGCGTAAAGGCCTAAAGAAATGTACATATATAGAAAATCTGCACACACACACACACACACACACACACACACTGAAACAAATACAGTGTGTGAATGCAAAAAAGTGGCGCTTTTTTTTTTGGATTCACACACTGTATTCACAAAACTCTAATAGCCCACTGGGAGATATGTGAGCTCATGCTATTAGTAACCCATATAGAGGTGCAATTAATCTGTTCAGAAGTGACACACAGGGGGATAACCATGCTCTTATCTTAACACAGGGCTTTCTAAGTATGGCCATTTACTCCCCAGCTAGTCTCACACATACACATAAGCCTGCTCAACACTCACACACACTCGTACAGATTTACAGAGGAGTACTTAGGCTGTGACGAAAACGACCCTCTGAAAAAAAATTCCCAAAGGAAAAAACCCAAGCGGAAATTTCAAGAAGTAGAGACTGAGACAGGAAGAAGGGGGAGTGGGGGGGGGGTTTCACTCTGTGGGAAAAACCAACCAGGAGGAAAAAAAGGATAGACACCTCCAGCTACCCAGCAACACCACACACCCATACAGAGAGCAGAGAGCCATGGGAGATGTCTGATAAGAGAAATAAAAAGAAAAAGGGGGATAGAGAAGGAGATGCAAACTACCTTTCTGCTTCAGCCGTCCAGCTGGAATATAGAAAGAATGAGCCAGTTACCGAGGAATTAATGAGAAGGTGAGAGAAAGAGAGAGAAAGAGCGAGGGAGAGGAAGGTCTTAGAGGTTCATTTTTTTACAGAATGATGATCACTGTTATTGACCGCAGCAGAGAGGCGACTCAGGTGAGGCCACAGTCTGGTGGCGGTGTATCATTTTTAAAGGATGCTTCAAAGACAACAGCGTCCTTGCACTGGAACCTGTGAAGGTCTGATCACAGGAGAGGTTCGTTCGTGCCGGAACAGAGCAAAAAAAAAAAAAAAAAAAATTATGGACCATAATAAAAAAAAAAAAGAGAGAGCAGGGATGAGAGGGAGAAAGAAAAGCAGGAGGATAAAGGTTTTGTTCAGAGATGCATCTGCTGGAATTTTATGTTTGAGGAAAAGTATTTGCGAGTTCATGTGACAGTCAGTCGAATATTTCACTGCAGTGTCTGTAAATCCAGAACACAGAGAGTCAAAAGCGAAACCTTCCAAATACTTCAAAGCTGTCTCTCTTATGACCCCACCAACAAGGTTATGATAACAGGCTTGCATTTTTTGTTTGTTTCTTGAACGCATTCAAACAGCTCCGAGCTGTAAGAAAAGGTATATTTTTCAGTTTTAATAGCACTGCTTTTTGTTTTTGTGGTTAGTGAAGCTTAAAACTGCTCAATCTCGGAAAAAAGCTGATAAAAAAATTAATCCTTCTTTTCGTCTGAGTGAATAAGACGATGCAATTATACATTTTTCCGAGGCATCGGACTTTTCCGCTTTGTTTGGGCTGGTGTGAAAGATCTCAATCGAACACTGACGCTGACTAAACAAGACTGAGAACGAAATGAATATGCGGGGCTCTTTTTTGCTTTCAAATAAACTCTGCTGTGGTTTGTTTGTTAGTTTGAAAGCAAATGGACCAACCACAGCACAGTTTGATGGTAATTTTTATGAGTTTAGCAGCGTGATTTTTTAAAAGCTGAAAACTGTTAAGACCATCTGATGGCTTTGACCTGTTCAGGGAGCGTTATAATAACCAATCACTATAAGCTGAGGAGGTGATACATTTATGCAAGTCATTTGCTCGCCATCAGCAGTTCGCGCATCAGCACAAACCCTGTCTAATCATACAATCAAAGGCTGTAATTTGTTCATCAGTGTCCATTATCCTCCTTAAATTTCCGAGCAGATGCGGAGATTAGCACGGCAGCGCTAGAAACAAGAGGGCCGGTGAGTAACTGATCTGTTCACAGGTCACAGTCACAGGTGACGGCACTGTACTCACTTCCGGTGGCGGAGCCGTCACTGTTGGTTTCGGTCTTCTCGCTGGAAGAGAAAGGTAATGGCCGTGAGAACTCCGTCCCTTGGTCCGGAGGGCAGCCCGCCATCATGCAGAGACGCAGCAGGCCACATCTGAGGATCAACGGCCACAGGGCAAGGCAATTACAGTGCTAACGCTAACAGCACTCACTCCTGGACACTATCAGACTGATGCATGATCTCGTCAGCGTGCACCTATCGTGTTCATGATAATGATGTGATAACAACGTCTAATGTAAATGAGGAACTGTGCTTAAATATCCATCTTGCACATCTGTATGTATCAATGCATGAATTAATAGCACTGTGCCCTTCAGCCAATACATATCACTGTGTGTGCTTATGCTCAGTTCACCATAATGTGGAAGTTAACTTCTATGGAGCTGATAATGGCTCGGATAAAAGCTCGCTGCTGCTCCTATCGATGATGCTGCTCACTGTATGTGTCCGAGCTGCAGCTGTCTGTGAGTTTCAGAGAGCTAATGGGGTATAATGGAGAGTCTTACGTGCTGTCACTGTCCGGTGCTCTGGTCAGCACACTCTGGACCAGACCAGTGAGGCTGGCTATCTGCTTCTCCATCGCCTCCATACGCTCCAGACGATGATCCCTGCAAAGGTTCAAAACACAGACGCATCACCAAACGATAAAGATAGCGAGGCAAAAGCGGATGACATGAAAGCTGACAATATGCTGCATAAATTTGCAACACCCAGTGCTGCAGAGTAAGTAATAAAGCTCTAATCGTGTGACTGTGGTTTAATTGAGTTTGATATAGCAATCAGTCTAATTTGATTATGTAAACTGGACGTGCAAATCATCTCCTTAGAACATGCAATAGTTCTGCCTACTCAAAACAGACAAAACACAAATTACAGAAACCTTTGAAGTAAAATTCCTGCAGATAATTTTGTGTTCATGCAGGATCCTGTCGCACAAAAGCTGATAGAGAAAATAAGGTTTTCAGTTCTTTCTCTTAGCAGTAAAAATGGCATGATGCCAAATAGACTGAAACTGACCTGCTGGTGTCAGAATCTTGTCCTGACATTGAAGAGCCAAAGCCGGGCGTGGCCCTGCCGCCCTCCCCAGGCCCGGCTGTCAGACACAGAGGCTCTGAACCGGAGCTTGGCCTGGACTTTGGACTCTCCACAAACACGGAGGAGGAGGCCGAGTCTTTCCTGAAGCTCTGCCTGACCGGTGAAGCTCTGGGCGAGCTGGAATAAGAGTCCCTGTCCCTCAGCTGCATGTCTGGGATTTTCTGCGGGGAGGAGGGCGGCATGCGAAAACCCATGCCCAGCGTGGCCGAGGAGTACGTGTCAGAGTAGAGCGAACCTCCAGGCTTGTAGAGGGAGTCCTCCAGGTCTCCCTGAAGAGCAGCAGCTGAGTAGGTGCTGAGCGAGCGCACAGAGCCACGCCGGTACAGGCCACTGGAAACGGGGAAACTAAAGGGGTCTCCGATGGTGGCTAATGACTGCGTGGAGGCGATGCTGAGTCGGCCCTCGTGCATCAGGCTGTAGGGATCCGCATACAGCCCCTCGTTCTTCATCAGCGCCATGTTTTTTGCAGAAACCTCCTCGTCAGGCTTGACGTCACGGCGCTCCAGGATGGCACTGGGTGAAGGAGACAGGCCTGCGTTGGCCCCGTGGCCAGCTGAGGGATGGTGGGGGTGCCGGGGCTGTTCGTGCTGGGAGTGAGACCCGGCGAAGGACGGAGGACGGCCCCCGCTGTAGGAGAGACGCGAGCGGGACGGAGAGCCGGAGGAGGCCGTGGAGGAAGGGAGGGTGTTGAGGCGGCGAGTTGGAGAGGAGTCACGAGAGGAGTAGACCATCTCCCTCTGAAACAAACAAATGGGGATAAGGGGTTACCATGGGGATGCATGGATGAGAGCGCCATGTTTCCCATGTGACAGTTCAACATGAAGGCAACTGAGATCTGATTGACACCAGACAGCCTGAAACAGTCAGAGGAGCCAAAAGAACAAGAGTGATTTCTCCAAAGACCAGTTATTCGTCAAGCTGCAGAATTTAGACTCAAATTTATTTAATTAGGCAAACGACAGAAGAAAAACGAACCATGTCTGACAGACATAAAAAGATTTCGAGAGGTCACACATCCTTAATTTTAGCACTGTGCTTCGCTGTTTGTGTTTTTCTTAACCGATCCACAAGTCAGTGGCTTGTCATTACTTAACACCAAGAAGGTATTTAATAAAATCTCAGCTCCAAACATGAATTCATTCTATTTTGTCCATTTAGTCTATAAATCTGTGACAGGAGAGGAAGCCTCTTATTCAAAGTGAGGACAACAAAAACTATCCATGTCAGCTGCTTCGACTTGACTTCTAATTTCCTCCACTTGTCGTCTTCGCAAAACATCACAAAGTCTTTTAAACTCACTTCTGCCTCTTTTCCTTCTTGTCTGGATTTTGCTCAGTTGTGCAGCTTTCAAAAGCCAAATTACCCATCAAATAACTACCTTTGTTGCCTAAATCACCCGTTTTTCTAATATTTTCCTTTACTTCTTAGAAAAAAAGCTAAGCTTAAAAGGTTAGCTTGGTGACAAACTCTAACATATGTTGTTTATTTTCTACAGCTTCATAAAGGAGGCAGTTGGGTTTAAACTATATAGATGCATTTTCAACAAGCAACAAAACAGATGACATAACAGTTTGAGCACAAAGTTGCATTGAATGGACGGCATCATGCACAGGAGCATAATGCTTAATAATTGAAGTCTCTTTTTTTTTTTTAATCTTCAACAGTAACAAAGAACAGATGGACTGTTCATCTTCTGCCAGCTCTAAAATATGACGGGTAAATTTGTGTAGCTTGAAATAATTCCTACAGGATTTTATTTTTAAAAAAAAAAATCATGTTGAGGTTGTATTCAAACATATATGTGCAGTTTATAGGTGGATGTCAGCTGCGTCTACGCATCTTTTTCCTTCCTGTTTTTGTTGCCCGCACAAATAGAAACAAGCCTGACACACATAAAACACACAGCACGGCGCACGCACGTACAGAGGCATAATTAACATTTTTCACCGCTTGTTTGCATTGGTAACAACGGTTGTATTCTCAATATTTTGTGACTAATGCAGATGGTAAGCAGGGTTTTGTGTAAAATAATTAAAAAAAGGTCTCCCTCAGGCTTCCTTGATCTTCACTGAAGCAGAAATAGCTTCGGATGTTAAAATATGCTCATTTCACAGAGGAACATTGTTCTCTGGTGTCTGCACAGCAACAGATGGCCTACTTGAAGGTAAGAAAATACATTTCCAGGAGGAATACCTGTTAAATCGCTAACCCAAATACAACGCAACAACCTGTCAAAGTCACTATGAAATACATAAAAAACTATTAACTTAGCAAAGAGGGAAGGAGATTTATGAAGCTGGGGCTGTGCTGTGACGGCTGTCACTGAAAGCTCAGCTGTCAGACATCACACGCGAAGATCAGACGGCGTTTCTTCTCTAATATCACCCAGTTTGCCCTCTTCACCTCCCCGCTCCCGCAGCTCCCCCTCTCCTCACCCTCAGGTCTCCATTAGCCAGATGTGCAGCAGCTGGGTAAGAAGCGTAGATGGGCTCTTTGCGGTAAATCTTGATGATGCTGCGGTCCTGGATGTCCCTGACGTCCTCCAGCTCGTAGAAGACGTTGCGTGCCTCATCCTTGATCAAGATGGCCGTGTTGGGCGACTTCAGCATGCCCGCCGTCAACTTTTGAGGGAACATGTGCACGATGAGAGCGTGCAGCGTGTCCAGGCTGCTCAGCTCGTGGGTGATGTGCACTCGACGTGTCTCATCTCCGTACTGCAGGAACAGCACGCCTAAAGCAGGGCGATAAGGGAGAACGGGTTGCGTTTAAATCACGACGGACTAAATGGATGGAGAGAATAACTGGCAAAGCAAAAAATGTTACACCAGATCCAGATGATGATTTTAATTATCAGATATCAGCAGGAATAATTGCTGACGGTAACTACTAGTTCTTTCTTTCTGAATTTGAAAAATAAGGCTGTGGCAGCTCTGTGAGTGATTACAACTGAGAAACAAAGGTCTAAATTTTACTATTTCTTCTTTTTTTTTTAATGTAGCATCCACTTCCTGTTAATAATCAATTAGCAGTAATGGATATGAATCACCCCAAAACAGCCCCCACCTCATGGAAAACTGTCAGATGCTGCAAAATTGAATTTCATAGGTGAAAATGAGTCTGACGCCTGACTAACCTGAGTATTCATCTTCATACACCAGGGGGACAAACAAAAAGAACAAACAAGCAAAGAAAGACCAGTGATTAAAAGTCAAGCAAAATAAGTGAGAAACTGCAGATGAGTTGAGGAGAGAAGAAAAACAAACAGAGTGGTTAGTAAAGAGACATGGAGAGGAGCGCTCGGAAATTCACTGATCTGAACTCATCAGTCGCTTGCAGTTTCATTTTACAGCCTCTTCTTTTTTTTTTTTCATCTCACTGTACTTGATGTAACACCATACCTTGGGTTTTTTTTTTTTTTATGAGTCTGGGCCAGCTCCACTCTAATCTACTCTACACACTCCCAAGGCCCTTTTGTAGTAAACCTGTCCTTGACTCTCTTTACTTTTGCAGTTGCACAAAAACAAAGGCTCAGTCCTGTTTGATTAACACAGGAGTGCACTTTTACAGTCAGACAGTCACTGATATAACTACCTGAACAAAGTAGCATGCTTTAAAACTCAAGAATACATATAAAAATATAAAAAGTGCACCTGCACAGATGTTACAAAACAAGGTTTGTTCACATATTCTGCATGGATACCATTGAAATTTATCGTGTCTGCACTGAAAAAATGATCCACTTGCTATGAGGTCTATAAACATTTAGGAAAGTTGTATTATCCAAAGACTCGCTACTCTCCAGTTCTCTGTAACAGACCAATTAAATAAACTTAAACTGTTCCAGTAAATGAGATGAGAGTGCGACACTTCATCCCATTCTCTGTGAGCACAGCAGTTCACAGCCGCATGAGGTAAACAGGCAGCTGCAAATCCGCCTTGATTCCGACCAGCATGTCGTGACAGAGCCTGCCAGCAGTGCTTCAAATCTTAACCTGGAGATCGTAGCTTATTCTGGCTGGCAGAGCGGGACAGCGGCAGGCTCTGACGGAATCGGTTCATCCGGTTGAACCCGATGGGGATGTCGGCTTCCGACATGGTCTCCAAGGATTCGGCGGAGGCGAAGGAGAGCTTGGCGGCCTGGTCGGCGAGCCCAGACTGCGTGGACTGGGAATGCCGTGGACTGCGGCTCTGCGGGAGGAGAGGACACATTGACACACACGCACACACACACACACACACACACAATCATTTACTGAGAGGTGAAGGCGGAGAGAATGGATTGGACTGGGCCAATAGAGTAAGACC
>JAQNCA010000010.1:5935360-5953279 GCA_029783725.1 Acanthurus tractus
CGCAAAAAAACCCCAAAGATGCATGAAAGTTTATTAATAATTTAGATTTTGTTGCACAAAAGACTTAAAAAAAAACAAAAAAAAAAACACCCTCTTCCAAGTTAGCTTCAATGAGGTTAAAGGAGAAAAGAATCGAGCGCAGCGTCCTGTGACGTCCTTTTAACAGCTTTTTTAGAGACTGCCAGACAGCGTACATGAGCCCCCGGCACACTGGGCGAATTAGCATTCAGCGCCGGACAACACAAAGACTCAGTCAGGTCTGAAGGAGATCCAAAGGGAGTCGACCGGCTCTTTCTTTCAGCAGAGGGAAGCTGGACGGGGCTGTGTGACATATCGATCGCCTATTGGCTACGCAGTACTGCTCCGCGGGCTCCATCACCGTCACGGCCTCACTCTGTCACTCCCTCTTTTCAGCTTTTTAATTTGTGGTACGCTACATCTTAACATTCTGTCCTATACGCTCCGGCAGCCATCACATTCAGGAGAGGACCACTACATCAAACCTGCTGCTATGACGACAGGAATTTTAACTGCACAGGAGGTGGGAGGGGGCGGGCGGAGGGGGGGGGGACGACAGCGCAGCACAAATCCACACTGATGCTTTTGTGAATGAACGCATGTGTGTGTGAGTACCTTCACTTGAAATCTGTCCTTCTGGCTTACCCTCCATCCACCTCCTCTGCTCTTTTACAATGTCATACTTAAACAAATTTATCCTTGCGTTGGCCCACACCCTGATATTGATGTGCAGTATTATAGCATTAATACTTCCAGAGTGGAGAATTATGAGCGCTTCCTATTTAAGAGGCTTTAAGAGGCTTCAGCAAGCCGCTTTTTAACTGTTCTACTCAACCTTATCAGTTTAAATCCAGACGTCCTTGTAAGAACAAAAAAAAAAGCAAAAAAGAGGAACAACTTTCTGCTAACAATAAGGTACCAGAGGAGAGTTTCACACTGTAAGAGTTAAGTGTCGGTTCAGTCTCCATCCGTCCGCAGATGTTGACTCGGATAATCTGAGTGCAGAGAAAGAGACTGTATCACTAATGAATCCACTAATTGGCTTCTGTAATTGGCTGCAGTTAGAGACATTTGTATCAAACAGCTAAGTTAAAATATCAGCGATAATGATCTGCTGTATCTGTAAAAATGTGAAAAAAAACATCTAAAGCAAGCAATAAGGTAATCAGAGAGGAGCTACAAGAAGGAGAAATGGAATAATAAAGCGTAAAAAATGTCCAATGTTGGTGAAACAACCTCAAAATACAGAAGTGTATGAATCCCAGCCACAACATGAGTACTTTATGGAAAGGCCTGTCTCATCCTTTTTGTCTGTGAGGACAGAAATGTGTTTTATGGAGGTAATTGCAGAGTTTGCGCTCTGCTCATCAGAGCAGCTTCAGATCTTTTGGGAGCCCTTGATGGAATTTAATTTGGGTTTTTCATTCCTAGCTTGTTTCTACGGTGTATTTACAGAGCATCCGTCAGTTTCACTAACTCACACACTGGACATTAAGGCAAAAATAAAACTGGAAGAAGCAAAGACAACAAAGAAGTCCAATTTTAAAAAATTCTTATTGAAGCACAGTAAAAAAAAAGAGAGAGTTTTTTTTTTAAATAAATGTAATATTACACACCCAATTTGTTATCTTAATCACCACAGCCTGATCTAAGATTAAATTAGCTGTAAAGCATTCAGCTTTTTAATCATATTTCTAAATCAATGGCTTAATAAAAGCTGTCATCACCAGCAGTGGGTTGATGATTTGGTGCCATGCAGGTTCCTTTTGGATGCTGCACAGGAAGAGCCTGACGGTCAGGTAGATCAGATGACAACAATGCAGATTCAAGTCAAGTCACAGTCGCACCTGCTGAAGTGTCCTTGAACATATTTCAACAAAGGAGGAGCTCAGACAAAACCATTTGACTTTAAAATGGGAGATTTTCTTCCTGTCTTTTTTTTTTTTTTTTAGTTTAGTTTTGTGCAAAGCAGAAAAATGTGTTTCTTTATGTAACTGTTTTCTAATCTTCTCTTTAACTCAAACCACAAACAGCCGAGTCATTTCGGTACCAAACCACAGAATTATCCCATCATAAAAAAAAATCTCTTTTGTTGTTCTGGAGGGCATAAAACTCTATATTTTGTCATTTAGTTTGATGGAGTTGTTTTTAGGCAGAAATCTTTCAATTATTAGGAAAAGAGCCGAAGAAAACATCACACTTTGGGGTTCAGAGAGTGATGAATTAGACTCGGCTGTACGACACGCAGCCACAAGCTCCGAGGAGAGGCATGGGTTTGAAAAGCATAATCAATACCTTTAATATAAGCTCTCTGACTGAAATATGGAGTGTGTGTGCGTGTGTGTGTGTGTGTGTGTGTGTGTGTGTGTGTGTGTGGACTGGCAGGTCAGGTTTGCCGTTGCAGAAAAGCCACGAGTGTGGGCGGAGAGTTTGTCCCTCGAGCTCCTCGCTGCCTGCGAGTACAGCCATCTGGGAGAGAAATCTGCCTGGTCTCACTGCAGCAGAGTGCAGCTTGCAATTAAGAGCTGACAAAAAGTTTCACAGATTTCAGTGCAGATTTCCCCGTGACAAAATGGACAAAAAAATCCCCGTTTAAAAAACAGTGTGTGCCTCTGTTTTTTTTTTTTTTTTTTTACTGCAGTATTCACAGTGCCCTCTGATGGCTGCACAGAGTCAGAGAAAAGATGCTCTGCACTGGAGGCAGTGGAGGAAATTCTCAGCATTAAATGTTAGCTTTGAATACATTTACTGTATATTAACAAGTTTTTCCACAACACTTACACTGATCTGTGTTTCAAATGGTTTTTCTCTCATACAAATGGCCGTCTGAGCTCTCTCGGCTTTGAGAAAGAGCAGCTGGAACAGGGACAAGACAGCAATCACTTACAAGGTCATGGCAATCAAATGAGAGCAAAAGTGGAGAATTTTCCTCCAGACAGAGTGACAAACTGGACAGAGGAGGGGATTACACTACTGAGACATAACAAAAAAAAGGCAATCTGAACAAGCAAACGTTAAGTTATTAAGGGTTTACATAAATAACATGTACTGCATATAGTTTTCTCTGGCCAGCAGATCAAAAAATTTACATCTGCCAAGTGACAATAATGCAGATAATTTTCAGTTTGGAGAGTTTAAAAGACTGTTTACTGCAGTGCTTTGTGCCAAAATAGTGGTGAAAAAGCTTAGAATTCCTACTTTGAGTGTCTGTAAATGCATCCTGCTATCTGTATCGGAGTTTCACACGCAGAAGAACATCATCATGATGCTTTCAAGTGCACCTTTTAGTCTCTGAAATCTATATCACTTTGTATGTCAAAGCATGCAGACACCAAAAGAGGCAGCTTACGGTGCATTCAAGTTGCCATTCAAGTGTTGTTTGAAATGATATGTTTAGTGCTAAATCAATGTTTTTTATTATTTTCCAACATCTTTTTATACTCTCCTGTAATTTCACCACAGGATTCTAATGATTGGATGATCTTGATAATTTCCACATCATTTTTAAAATATTTTCAAATTGTTAACCGCAAACTCAACCATATTCATGGACAACAGATCCCCAAGTTCCTCTGTTATCATTTTCCAGTTGTTTTACAGCAGCACTTGGTAAATAAATCAGTATACTATAGTTATACCCAGTGTGCATAGCCAGTAAAAATACGATTGGCTGATGGATATTTTTATTACCACAATCAAAGATTTAATGAGGGACACTGCTCTGATGTGCTCATCACTCAGGCACAACAAAAACCTTTTACCCACGTTGCCCACAAAATCCTAAAGGAAAGTCTGTTAAGAGGGGAAGAAAACAGTTTCTCGACTTATCGAGTGAGTGTTTGCAAATGCATACACACACCCACGCAGTGTTACATCACTGATTTAACTAGAAAAGCACTTTTGACTCTCAGATCTGTTGTGTCCCAGTGGATTTCCATAGCTATCATCTCAGCTACAAATAAAGCAGGCATGTAAATTGATCATGATTTTGATCTGCATGTTTACACAAAGTAAACAAAATCTTTTTTTTTTTTTTTTACAGACGCACAATCGAAGCCTTCAGCTTGTTAACCCTAAAAAGCAAACTCCTCTGTTAACATGGTGGTGCTGAACGAGTAATCCCAGCCTCCGTCTAGTGAGGTGTGCGGATTTCCCACTTAAGCCTCACAGATTGAAGAGGAACTCCCAGCTTTTACCTAAAAAGCCTGCTTTCAGCTTTAAGGTCTTCCCAGACTTGCAGTAGTGGATGCACCTCGTTATTCATTTTTAGGAGGAAAGCAGGACGGTGGGAAGGTGTGAGCGATCCGACAGGTGGAGCGTCAAGCAGGCGCCTGCATGCTGCCAAAGCTGAACCGTCCTGAACTGAGAATGAGAGACTGATCCTTGCAGGTTTGTGAGTTCCCTGAAATATTTAACTGTTATATTACCTGTAGTTTTAACATGAAGTGATAATAAAGTCACGATTATACCAACAAAGCAAACTTCAGCTATCTGCTGTAACAGTCTGTGGTTGGCATCAAAGACTAGGACTGTTAATGTGTCAACCAATGCACCTGTTATTACAGGATATGGTAAAATATGCAGCAACTGTAAAGACAGAGATAAATCAAAGATACTTTAATGCATATAGCACCTTGACTTTACTCATCAACTGCGTATCTGCCTGTCTTTGCCTGTAGGTCTATTTAACTTTCAAATTAAACATTCAATACTGTAATGTTAGTGTTTAAATCAGCCACTAAGACGAAAAATGGTAAATAGATACTATGTCGATGCATGTGTGCGTTTGTGTGTGTGTATGCTCCCACGCATTTATTCCAGGATATGCTAGGCCACTAGGCCCAGGTGATAGACATCCCGCAAAATCCTTCATGCAAACACTCTATAAGCTGAAAAAAATGGACACACCACTGCACAGGTGAGCTATCATTCACTGTCTGAGGTGACCATTAGCCCTGAGATCAATTTAATCACTCACACTCATAAAGGCTACATTCACTGTTCAACAAGCCAAAATAAAGCCAGAGGAAAGTTTCAAAATGAACTTCACTTTACACTGAATCCTTCTAAAACCAGAACAAGGTTACAGGATCGTCCTGTTTTCACGTGTTAGCGCTAAAATGTCGTTATAACCTGAGAAAACCCCGATCATCTTTCTAGGTTCGTCCTCTTCTGGGCATCCACACCCTCAGTAAGGAAGATTTAATGGACTCTGAGCAGCCGTTATCATCTATCCTGGTTAATCCTTCTCGCTGGTGCTGAGATTCTTCATCTGTCTCCATAAACTCCATGATCACCCTGAGATTCAGCAGAACCCCGGGAGGCTCGTTCACCTGACTGAATAACAAGCAGGAGGTCGGATTCCCAGGTTTCTGCGGAGAAGCTATGGATGGAGGCGGCTCATGCATACGATCGGGGCATCCTCGGGAAAACGGATGTACACAACAGTATCAGTGTGTGCGCAAAAGTTTGTGTTTTCACCTGGAACACTAAAAGCCGGTATAATCACTTCCCAGCTCTCCGGGTCACAGGAAAGGCTTGACATTTGCTTTGTTTGTCTCTTCCACCTGACTGCACATCAGCGTCACTTGCAGAACAAATTAGAGAGCATGCAGAGTGTGCCGAGTGTTAATAATGACTGAGCGGGGGGGGGGACAGGGGGCGGGGTAAAGGATGAGACATTTAACAGGGTTGAAAAGAGACGCGGAAGGAATCAAAAGAAAAAAATTTGTAAATGTGAAAGTGACAGATCGGAGGAGCAGTAAAAAAGGATAAGGATGGGAACAGAACTGAGGGAAACAAAGAGGAGAGGCCAGGTCGGCGTCCGACCCCTGTCATCAGCTGACAGTCCGGAAATAGTGAGGGGGCCGCCTGCCCTTGTCATCTCAACATCATGATGGTGACAGCCCAATGTAGTGAACCGTAGACGCACGACAAGTCGAGGCTATTAAAGTGAGAATGGGACAAATGAGAGCCCGCGCTTCCTAAATCCTAAGAAGACCCAGTTCCAACAGTCGAAAAAAATGAAAGAAAACCAAGACATCATACACTTATCGCCTTACTGACTCCCCTGGCTCCGAGCTGTGATCTTCTTATTTATGTGCAAGTCTGCATCTACTCCTCCTCTTTCAGGGATGAGTGAGTGTGAATGTGTCAAAAGCAGGAAGGACCAGACACCCAATGGGGTAACATCCAATCCTGTTTTGCCCTGCCAAAGGGAAAAGTGGAGGAAAACACTCTCTCGTCTTCCTCTCGGTGGACCCCTCCTCCTCTCCGGCCCCCCCCGGCACTCTCCAGCTCTTGGCTTTTTTCCTTTTTGTGTGACTGAGTAGTGATAATGGCAGGCTGTCCGTCACGCAAGGCCTGACCCAGATTCACTCAGTGAGAAGGACGTGGGTGGGTGGGGTGATGGGGGATATCTCGGTCCTTCACCCCGTGGGACCCATCCTCACCAATCAGAGCTGCTCGCCTCCAAGACGAAGTTCAGGGAGAGAGCGAAGCCAAGGGCACGGCGCAGCCTGCATGTTAAGCCTGAAGCTCTGCAGGTGAAAATACAGGCCGGTGAGATAAAGCTAACTTGCTTACTGGTGCGTTCTGGGTAAAAAAACCAATGAACCCATCAGAACGAAGTCAAACATGATCCGAAAATGCCAACCTCTGCCAATCAGAGACAATCTCCTGCACTGACACGCCAACCAAAGGAAGGTGAGAAGAGGCAAAGCTGAACAACGTATCAGAATTATATCACGTCTCTGATTTGGATAACAATGTATCGTGATGAGGCAAAGGTGTCCTCTCTCTGGTTTTAAAAGCATCATCACTGATAAGTGTTGTCATTTTCTTACATCATCAGACTTTTCAAGCTTTGTGCTTTGATTACATCCACAATACTGATAATTATTTATCAAAAATCTCTGTGTTAAAAATTTCATGAATAGTCATTCCAACAATATTGTTGTATTATCAGTTAATGTACTTGGTCAAAAATATTGTGATAGATTTCGTCCATATCACCATCTTTTCTTTTGGTCTTTACTGCTCAAAAGGTTCCTTTACTGCATCCGTCGTAAATATTCTGTTTCAACACATAATGCATCAAGTTAACGAGCTAAAGATGATGTTTAATTCAGCATTCGATTCTGTCAACCGGCTCACCAAAGGCATTTGGAATTTGCCATCAGGAGACGATAAATCTGTGTACCGAATTTCACAGGCGTCCCTTTACAACTTGAGATATTTCAATCCAAACCAAACTGTAAAATGTTTTTTTTTTTCCTTCTGTCGAGCTGCTCATACAGCATCGATTGGCTCAACCCCCTTTCTCAGTCTGCCTCTCTCTCAAAAAACCCGTCGTCCTCTCCTCTCCAATGCAAAGTCGGAATCAAAACATGATCATGCTCACAATGTTGTCGGCTTGGTGACTTTCTCGCTAAATTTTGCAACATTTCAGACATTTCTGAGCAGCTAGCCACAACACAGTCCATGACTCTTCTTTCCAACAGTGCTGGGGCTGCCCCCCCCCACCCCCCCACCCCCATTCCCTGGAGCTGTGAACGGGCAGTCAGTGTGTGGATGTGTGGGGCAGGCAGGCAAAAAGACACCACCCAGTGAAGTAGCGGGAGTTATTTAGGAGTTTTTGGTTCACAGAGCCTCGTTTATTTGAACCTTTGATAGCCTCTTTACTCCAAACCTGAAAACTCTCACTGCAATAAAATATAATGATGGACAAAGTCAATTTAATTCAGAAAAACAAAGCTGGAAAACACATGCAGGTGGGGGACAAACAAACATAAAACAGGCCTCAACATTAAAGCGTATTGACTCAAAGGGAGGAAATACAGCTGCGAGGAGAAGCATTGTCATGGAAATTGCCAATTAGAAATAACATATGTTTCAGCTGAATATAAAGGTGTGAGCGGATCCAAACATCAAACAGATGTTTATACATTTATACATAACATATTTATACGGACTCCTGCATTTTTGACACTTAAGGAACTAGAAGTTTCTTATCTGTGAGAAAGGCACAACATCACTTCATCTACAGTGAAGCATTTGTTTGGGAATATAAATTCAAGGTGTGGCAGGTCCTCTGTTATTCCAACAATATTCATATATCCTTTTAGTTTCTGCTGTTGTTGCTTCAGTGTGGCACACAAACTGTATTTATGAGCCATCACCGACCACAGCATCCATCACTATTTATTTAAAAGCAAGAGCTAAGTGTCTTTGTTCGCCTTTTTTAAAAAAAAAAAGCAGACTATCTTTCTATTCAGTGTGTCCTTTAAAATCAGCAATAATCGGTTTTTATGATGAAGGACATGAACTTCGGTACGATCAGTCAGTGCAGGAAAAGGTCTGGCTATTTTTTTTCTCTCTCACTGGCTCGGTTTGACTGCTCTCTGTCGATGAGCTACAGCCATCCTTCCTCCCTCTCTCCCTCTCTCTCTCCCTCTCTCTCCCTCTCTGTCCTTCATATGTCCTTGCGTGACAGTGCGGCTGCGGTGTGCTTCAGCGTTTCAGTGGGAGGTATCTCTGGGATCCCAGTGTGTGGGAGAGGACTGACGCCTGGGTCCACATCTATCTGTCGCTTATCTCAATCATGCACACTCCTGCCATCCCTCCTGCCGTCTCCCGATCTCTCTCTCTCTCTCTCTCTTCATTTTGCTTTGCCTTGCCTCACTTTGTTTTCCGAACAAAGGAGCATTTCTCAGTCTGTCACCAAGACGATGACAGACAGGAAATTGAGGCATTTGTTGTCTTAATTCCCCTCAAATCTTTGTCATAATAAACACTGGCGGCTGCTGCTGAAAACAGGCCACAGCCACATTCGTCACCTTCACATTGTTCTGTCATGAACATCACCAAGAAGGTGCTGTTATCCAGGTGGCAGGTAGGTAACTCAGGTCTATGTGAGAAACTAGGTTCATATCTTAAAGGATCCTCTCACATTAACATCCTCAGCTACATAAATCACAGAGAAAATAACAATTTTATTTAAAATATCAGGGATTTTTGATATAAGCTCGGTTAAAAGTGCAGGACATCATCCCCGCTTAAACCATCAAGGCTGACAAACATGATCAGTGATTGTCACGATCACTATCGAACAAAATAATCGGGGCTGTCACACACACACACACACACACACACACGCATGTGTACACACACCCAGGACTTTCTCAACACAACTCAGAGCTGCAGAGAATTCCTCCTGATTGAAAGTGCCGTAGTGCCAGAACTAATTAACAGCGTTTGATTGTGGTTGCCGCAGAGCTGGAAGTCATTACCATCATGTTTCCATGTGTGTGGGGTGAAAAACTCCAGCAGATGTTTTTTTTTTCTTTGCCATGCGAATTCACTGCAGGTGAGCTTAACACACACATATATATTCTGATCATACTGGTCATCCATCAGTGCTGCTGCTGCTGTTGGTCATGAAGAGACTGGATGCAGAGAGGAAATGACATTCGTGTCTGACATTTTGTCTTCCTGCCTGCCTGCTTATGACAGATTTTAACATTTATTACAATGATAGTGAGAGAAGATACAATAGTTGCCTTTCTATCAGATATCTGACTCTTTATTTAAGCCAGAGGGTTTTTTTTTTCCATTCACTTCAAAGTCTTTTGAACATTTTGAATGGGATTGGGCAGGCTAATTAGCCTCTCTCTTTACCTCCCTCCCTTTGAAAGGAAAGGAGGCAGACTGGGACTTTTAAAAGAGGAAGGAGGAAAACAGCGAGTCGCACATCTCTTTCTCATTTTGTTCGCCGATGATCAATCACCTCACATTTCTGCAGCATCTCCATCATCCGCCCTCGCCGGAGCCTTCCGATTATTCTCATGGACATCAAATGAGCTCGGTAGCAGAAACACAGAAAAAGCTGCTGGAGCGTAAAAGACAACAGCAAATTTACACACACACACACACACGCGAAGTAACCAGAGACACCGAGAGAGTGTTACGAATGCAGAGGATCCAAAAAAGCGAAAAACAGTTTCACATTGCCGGGTGAAATGTTCTCTCAGGCTCAACTTGGCAGACAAAGTAGGTCTAAATGATTTATGAGAGGCAACAAAAGCTTGCCAGTTGTTTGTTTTAGATAAATGCTGCACCAAGCAAAAAAAAAAAAAAAAACCAACAAACCTGATGATGATGACTAACAAAAAAAAAAAAAAAGAAAAAAATGATAAAAGTTTTTGGCTCAAAGTAAAAACAAAAACAAAAAAAAAACCAAAGCACCGAGTTTTCTTTTTTTTTTTCTTCCTGAGCTCCACATTTTCATTCCAGGAGTGGCCTTAAGTTCAGACCTGGAGGCAGTGTGGAGCTCAGCACAGACGCTTCGCTGTAACGGTGAAATAGGTTTGAAAAAAAAAAAAAAAGGGGAAAGCTCTTCAACAGAAGTGACGGGGGTTGAATTTTCGATCCCTGCTTACCTCCTGCGGCAGGATCCCTGTGTCCCAACACCAACACCTGGCTGACGGCACGCCCGTCCGCTATGAACACCTGGTAGTCCTCCCCCAGCATCCCCTCCCCCTGCACTGCCAGCCAACACCCCCTATCCATCGGCTATACCTGCTTCACACCAGCTCAGCACTGCCAAACCTCCACAGTCATCTCAGTGATGCAACGGTACTGTACTGAACTGTACGCTACTGTATTAAAAACTGTACAACGCTGTTCTCCCCCGGTAACTTCACGGCTCAGTGGTTATATTTATACAACGCACTGGAGTTCAAATCCAGCAGAGGCCTAAATAGGGTGGCTTACATTTTACACAGTGAACACACACACACAACAGTAGAGCTCCACTAACCGCACGCCTCGCTACTGTTTTCTTCTTCACACACACACACACACACACCAACACTACTATACGTTCTTTCAAAATCTGCACTCTTCATCAGCTGCATGCTTATTCATAGCGGGGATTGGAAACGAGCGCTCGGGGCTGCAGAAGCACTACCCCTTCTCCTTTTGTCTGCACTCTCTTTTTCTGCCTTGATCTCCCTCTCTCCATCTCTTCTCTTTCTCCATCTTAAAAAAGGGTTGTTTTTTTTTTTGTGAAAGGCCCGAGATGAAAGGCTGCCCTCAATGGGAGCATGATTGCAGAGACAGCGCTGGCGGCACAAGGTGCTACCCAGAATTGCTCACTCAGAGTTGCTCCACCCTCCGAAGATGTGCACCGCCATTGACCACGGTTTGTGCACGCACGACATCGGGAAGATGACTCTCTTTCTTGCACAGATTTTATATTCCGGCAGCGAGCGAGCGAACAGCTCTTGCACGCAGGAAATCACACGAATGTGAACGTCACATCCTATGCAGATGATGTAATGTGCGATGACACACACTCGGGAAACACAATGAGATAAATGCCAAGAACGTGCAGTAAAAATGTAAGTACACCTACTGCGCAGCAAATGGTTGGAATTTGTTTTGGCCTATTCACACTTCACACAATCAAGCATTCACCCACATACACTGACTATACACACAAACACACACACACGGTTTTTTTTTTGTTCAAATTAACAGCTTTTCTAATCTGATGTTCTCATAACAAAAGGCCTGAAGTCTGATGAAGAGAGCGGCTGGCAGAACACGTCTGCTTATGTAAAGCTGAGTCCTTGGAGAGGAGGCAGGACAAACCAGATGATGGGCACTTTACTGACAAAACAAAACTGACAAGAAGATGCAGATTTATTTTCAGAAAAAACTGTATCCAGAACTGTAGACTGTTAAAAAAAATCTATATCCATCTTTTCTCTGGCGAGTGGCAACGTTCGTGAGAAATCAAGGTCGGCTTTAGTTTTAATGGGTTAAATCACAGGGTTTGAAATCAGACACTCTGTAATACAACACCATCCTCTACAAGTGGGTCTTTTAAGCTACATGTGAGTTATTTTCTCTGAAATTAAATCTGAAACATAAGGAGAAAATATTGAAAAGCAAAGATTTAATTACATCCTTCAGTCATGAACTGCACAGAAGCACAAGGTCCTGCTCAATATTTCTTCAATATAATTATATCAGACTCTTGTTTGTTCTAATAACAGGCGAGCCAGCAGATGGAGAACGCAGAGCGTCGCTGTGAACTGACCATAAATCCACATTTCTTCCAGCGTTTGGGTAAATACAAGAAGTCGATATCCGCATGCGTTTGAAAAGGTGCGCCAGATTTACCTGATGTGTGTTTCTGTCACGAGACACGAGCGAATTAAAAGTGAACGAAAGTTGGTAAAATTACATTTCCAGAAGTCAGTGGCAGGTGCTAAGTGAGAGACAAACGAGTAACCTACCAAAAAACTGCCACAGCTCTACTGATGTTACACCAAATATGCGCAAAATAGCTTCGGAAAAAGGATGCTGTCAAATCTACAGAGAGACAGACAATTACCCCTCGTAATCCAAAAGATAATGTGCAAACACGCTGACACACAGACGTAACCCCTAAAGCTATTCGCATATTTGAGAGGAAACAGAGGATTTTTTAGCCCAATTCCGCCTAAAGCCTCTCTCATCTCCTGTCTTTCACAAAATTGCCTCTTTTTTAGCTTCAGTCCAATTAACGTGATTATGTGTCAGAGAAGGAAGGGTAATATGATGATTATGATAATGACAGCGAAAAAAAAAAAAAAAAACCAGACGTGATTCTTTGTGAATGAGGCGCAGGTGCGTCGCTAAGCCCAGGCAGCTCCATCCCAAGTGGGAGATTTGACACACAAGAGCCGGGAATATGTTACCGCACGGGACAAAGAGACGGGAGATAAAAAGCCGACCCTTGAACTAACACGCGCTCGGTGTGGAGAGAAGATACAGGTGTCATTGCCTGATATCTCTTAATTGCTCTCAGGCTGATTTTTACAACAGAAGCTGCGAGAGCTGGTGGCGGCCATGTCCGTTTTTTTATGAGGCTGGCGGACACCTGGTATTCACATGCCTGCTGGGCGATCTGATCTCGAGTGGGCAGCTCGAAGTGCAGGTGTGATTGCACACGATGCCTCTTCAGAGCACATTAAGATCTGATTGGCGGACCACATGCAGAGGTGGTCTGGCCGCAGTGTTTAAGCAGCGTGTGTGTGAATGCATCCTGGGTAAAGTTACAGCTTCCTCCTTCTGTAAGTCCACATAAAACACGCTGTCTGACGTTTGCGGTCACGTCGTCCTTCTCAGCCGACTCGGCCGACGTTACGCTAAAACCACACGTCGTTTTGAGACTTCGAGTGAAGAGAAACCTAATGAACTTTGCAGAACTGCTCCACTGAATCCTCAATTATTCATGCCTTCATGTAAATCCAGCATTTAAAGCACAAACACCAGTGAAAACATCAGTTCGTTGATGTTCTGGCCTGTCAGCTGAGTTACACAGCGCTGTGCAAAGAGAGGGCTTGCTATGAGAAATCTGATTTTTTTTTTCTCAACTAGACAAGACAGTATTGGTTTTTAGAGTATTAATCTAGACATTATTGAGCGAGACCAATATGAAGATAGAACAGGAGGATTATAAATCAATATTAGCTGAGGCAGCGCACTGTTTTTGTTATATATTTTGGCCAGTGAGTGAAAAACAAATTTAGAATCGAAAGGCTAGAAACAAAAATAGGAATTATCCAGAGTTAAGATGACATATATGATGTAAAATACAAACATGAAGCATCACTTAATTCCTTCCCATCACTGAACCTCATTCATTTCCCTTTAATTATATACATGCTTGTGTAAACAGTAAACAGTATGATGCCTGCCTGCATATGCTGAATGCCAAAACTACCTACAGTCTCCATCTCGCAGTGATCCCTCGTCCTGGCGTAAAGCAGCACTATAGATAGCACATTATTGGTATTTTTGGCTATAAACGTAATTTAAATAACAATATTGACAGCAGTTTTAACTCTATTAGTCCACTGTTGAATTTCCTGCTTGTTATACATGGGTTACTCTCTGAAATCAACCACTAGGGGACATTTCTTTGCCGTGTAAAGAGTCTGCTGAGATTACAGTGCATCCTGCTGCTCCGGTGGAAAGTCACGCAGGGCCTGTGGGCTCCAGACTGTGACACCGAGGCCAGCATTCGGAGGGCGTCATGTGGGCGGCAAACTGAGACAGGGGCATTTTTTTTGTGTGTGATTTATGAATAGGCTGAAACCAGGGTGAAGACATGAAGAAGGAACAAAGGGGCCCACAACAGAGTCTTGTGTGCCCCTGAACTTCAGCATCATACACCCACCAACAGAGCAGAGGGAAGGGAAATCGATAGCGACTCATGCTATGCTCAGGCAGCATCAGGTACATTCGACCGTGAAGACGAAACAAGAAAAGACAAAAGAGAGAGAGAGTGCAGGAGGAGACGAGGAGAGGAAGAGAGAGATGAAGCACATCTTGAAGGCCAACGCTGCTCCCTCTTGTTATTAGCCGGCTCCCTCGCCTCCACCCGATACACGATGCTAATGTTCTTTCTCTCCGTGACCTTCTTCTGGTAGATCTCGTTGTACTCTCTTCTCAAACAACTCATCTATTGTATCGCATCCGCAGAAATGATTAATCTATTTCAATCTGGGCTTCATTTTGCCTTCAATCCTCTTTGCATTGTGCAAGTGTCGTGGATTTCCATAACGACACTCAAAGTTAGAAAGGTTACATTAAATCGAGAACAAATGGGATATAAACAACTTGCTGCTGCATCGGTTGTGATTATCCGCGAAGTTTCTGTTCGGCGCTGTGAGAGTGAGATGTGCAGGTGACCAACACCCTCGGGGGGCTGGTTGACACCTAAAGGGCACAGCTTGGCTCCTTCAAGACATCTGCAGCGTGTCTCATTAGTATTCAGCTATGAATCATTCAAACACAGCCGGCTGTCATTATCAGCAAGAGAAGGAGAGACATTCACACACACACACACACACACACACACACACACACACTCGAGGGCACACACGATAAAATATATCAGAAAAATTCTCAGATAAAAATCTGCACAAATATGGAGGAAAAGTATGGAGCTGAGACATCTTCGTGCACATCAGCACAAAAATTTTCATTTTAAGTCACTTAACAAGCAAAAAAAAGCCTCGCGACCGGCTTCTGCTGTGTGAGGATTTGAAACTTTTCCAGATGTAATCATTGTAAATTGAATATTTTGGGTGTTTTGGACAGTTTGCTGAAAAAAATAGTCTAAACATGCACCTTTGGGAAATAGAAATGGGCATTTTGAAGACTAGACAATGAATTCATATGTTGATAATAGCTGTGGCTAACAATTATTCCACAATCTGTCAGTTATTTTCTTTAATAATTGTTATGCTCTATAACACTGTAAACAGAAAAAAAGTCCCATCATACTTTTTCAAAAGCAAAACTTGATGTCACCAAATGTCTTGTGTTGTGAAAACAACAGTCAAAAGTCAGGAGATTTTCAATCGGATACAGTGAAAGACAAGGAAGAGCGATTATCAGACATAATGAGTTAAAACTATCGAATGTATAACTGAAAAATGATCCAACCGGCAGCACAAAACCACAAAAATATGAACCTGACTGTTGGAAGACTGTTGAAGAAAATCAACAAACATATTAACACATATATTTAACTGATGATGGAAATTGTTACTTTGCAGTAATTTATTATCAGAGGAGCTGATAATTAATTTTCTGTCAGCTGACTATGCAATTAATTCACTAATCATCGTGACTCGACTTGCTGCCCTAATTTAACCAAATAACATTTCTCCTTGTCTGCGTCTGTGCAGACAGCTACTCACTGGAGTGATATTAAAAAACATGGAAAACAAGACGGCTGCAACTCGTTATGATTATTTCCATGATCAATTAATTGATTAATAGGTTAATTAACTGGTTAACAGATAATTATCACAAGTTGTGGAAAAATAAAATCTTGGAAATGTTAAAAAAAATGCTGATTCCAAGCCAAAGACTCAAAGCAAAAAGCAGCAGATCCTGACATTTACGAAGGTGGAACCGGCAAATGTTTTGCTTCCGCATGAATTAAATGATTACATGATTATATCAAACTAGTTAGCAGCCAGTTTCCTTTTGATTGACTTTCCAGCTCCATAGAAACCCACAGAAAAAAGCCCATAGTTTGCCTGCACGGGGTGCGACCTCTCTCCTACAGAAGCCCATTTGCATGCTGTGCAACAACTGTTTGTGGTTAACCTGCTTACACACAGACTGCTAATGCAGGAAGGATCAACTTCAAATAAAGATACTCGGCTCCATCTCTCTCTCTCTCTCGCTCTCTTTCTCTACGACTGTCGGCTGTCACATGCTCGATGATGCAAAGATGCAAAACTACAAAGGCACAACGACTTTGTAGTTTGCGCGACATTCCATCGCCACACTTGACATCGGCTGTCTGCAGCGTTTGGCTGTGACGAACATTAGGACAGTCGATATAAAACCCAGTGAGATAAAACATATTCGTCAATTTGCTTTTGGACTCAGGAGTCAGCGTTTAACCACATCACATCTAATGTCTGCTGTGGGCTCTATTCTCTCTCATTTATTGCATTGCAATAGCAGATGTGTTTACTTGACAATGACTGCAGATGTCGGAAAGAGGTGTTGTTGCTGTTTGGCTTCATATAAACACACTTTATGTGCCGGTGTCAACGTGAATGTATGAGTATTTATTTTCTCCTGGTAAAGCTTCAGACTGCATTCATGGTTGATTTCCTCCACTTGAAATTAGGTTTCACTGTTCTCAAGTTGCACTTGACACATCGCAGGAGGTGGGAAAGAAACAGAGTAAGTGGTTGTGCAATTTCAAAGACAACACAAAGCAAGACACAAAGCAATAAGGAGAAGTCCACAGTGGCTTCAGCAACCTTTTCCTGGCATTTTCCACAGCCGAGAAAGAGAATGTCTTAATGAAACTAGTGAAAACACAAAACCCCATAGAGCACGCACGGTGCATTAAAAACTGAATGGATATGTGAAGCTTTGTTTGGAGAAACTTGTGAGAGCTGAATAAATCAGGGATTGATGTTAGTTAAGGGAGCAGATGTCCGAGGATGCCCTTTATAACCTGAACAGGCATCAGATATGGGCAATCTAATAAAAAATAAATTGATAATAAATACCTATAATAATCACCATAAACCCTGTGCTGTATCTGTGACATCATCCGCGCAACGCCGACCCCATTAAACAATGACATTCGTGCATGGATGGATTATCACCAGACAAAGTCAGAGGGACGTGCAGAACGTCGTTCAGACATGCAGTTTAACAAAGAGACACTCAGCGAGCACAAACAGACCAAAAGCAACCACAAAGCAACGCAGAGAGACTAAAAAAGGTGCAAGAAACTTATATAGAAATGCAAAGCAGCTATAAAATCTGGTCTTTATATCAGCCGATATTGTTATTGCAGATAATTGCACTGATATGGAACTGATTTTTCTCACATAATAATGTTTGTATCTGCCTTAAAAAAGCCTGTATCAGTCGCACCTTAAAACAATCACAGTGATGCAAAATACACACAAAGAGACACAAGTTATCCACAAAAAGGATGAAAAATGACCACAAATGATACTGCCAGCTCTCGTAGGCAGGGTAAGAAGGGTGGGGGGGGGGGCTGTAACTTGTCCCGGGGCCCATTGTCTCGTAATCTGCCCCTGCACTGCTGGCACATTTTAACTCGATGAAGATATAACAGTGAGGTCTAAATAACAGGCAGCCACCAATCTGTGCACGCTCCTTCATCTTCAGAGCATCTGTTTTGGCGGTGGGAGGGGGGTGGGCCGGGCCGTGTTAAGCTTTGCTGCCAAACCCCTGAAGCTTGTGACTGCAGCTCTGCAGCCGGTGGGGGGGGGGGGGGGCAACGGTCCTACTGCCAGATAGACGGTGGAGCTGATATTTACTGTGATGGCC